>OY730196.1:62590205-62835205 GCA_963422505.1 Pseudognaphalium luteoalbum | reverse complement strand
AATTAATTTCAAGCTTAATTAATCATCAAGCTACTTTGAATCAATGGTCTAGATTAGGTTAATCTAAAACATGAATGGTAAGGATTAATTTTTAAACACTAAGATTAATTAATATACACTCTCCTTTAATAGAGAAGAGAGATTATGAAATTTATCTCATTGTAATATGCTCTTTAAATAAACTTATGTGTACAATGAATAAAAGGAGTATGACAAAACCAGTTGGACGATTTTAATTGAGAAGGATTGCATCATCAAAGTCACTATTTTCGGTGTTAAATCGGTGTATTAAATAATTAATTTTATTTAAAGGGTTTTCGAGGGGTTTTTTTCCTTCCGTAAGAAGATATGCGAGAGAAGGGTCTTTGAGGGTTTTTTGCTTCCGTAAAAACGTATGAGATTACAGATTATAGGTTTTTTGTCCTTCCGTGAAAACCTTAACAATTTATAGGCATGAGATTGAATTGTAAGGAAACATGGTTTATTTATGGTTTATAGAATGAGGAATATATTATTCAAATAAAATATTTATAAGATATATGTATTTAAAATATTCATAATATATGTTTTAATATGAATGTAAACCGACTTTAAAGTCTGGCCGACTTTGTTGGAATCAAAAATGAATCAAAAATCGTTTTCTAAATTTTATTAATTAAAATATTATATATTTTATTATTATTATGTTATATTATATTAAATGTTAAATGGATATATTTTAATTTAAATACAAAAGGGTGCTAAGTGTAACAATCTTTAAATTAATCTAGATCGTTGGATTAGGATGGAAAAAAGCAATTAAGGGTTGGAATTGCCCCAAACTATTTTGCTTTAAGTATATTTTATTTTATAGATAATATTTAGTATTGAAATAGATTTTTTAGTTTGATAAATGAATTTGATTGGTTGATTGAATCATTCATGAAATCTAAGTATTTGATTGGTTAATAGGTCTCATTTTTAACAAAAAATTTCATAGAACAAGTTTTCTTTTATTAATATTATTATTATTAATAATAATAATAATAATAATAATAATAATAATAATAATAATATAATAATAATAATAATAATAATTATTATTATTATTATTATTATTATTATTATCTTAAACCTTTATAAAGCCTTTACATCTACACCTCTAAACCTTAGAGGTGTCATATCGAAAATGTCTATTCTACCCTTTATCAAGTCACTATTTATGTCAATTATATAAATTTATTTACTACTTAATCAATTTAATTAAGATGAAAAATATTTATGTAATTATCAGTATACTAATTAGTAAGTCCAACGAATTTATGTTAATTGTTAAGAAAACCTACCATACAGAATAGAAATAGTTAATTTTATCATATTATTTGTTGATATGTATATATATGATAAATAATTATGGATGGTTACATCTTATATAATAAAATATAAGTTTCAAAAGTCTTTATATTATAAAGGGTTTAGTGCAGTGGGAATGCATTCAACTTGTGCACAAACTCTATTGTATGTACCCAACTTTTTTTTAGTATATTGTGTGTATCAATCTTCAACTTTGGTCTATTGTGTGTATCGGGCTGACCTGGAACTCATTTTTGATGATGTGTCAATGACGTGGCAAATTATAAGATTGACACGTTATCAACTTAGTAATTGGATACACACAATAGACCAAAATTGAGGAATGATACACACAATAGACCAAAAAAAGTTACGTACATACAATAGACTTCATGCACAAGTTAGATGCATTCCCCTGCACTAATCTCTATTATAAATGTAACACCCCCAAATTTCAGGTTGCGGAAGCGGTCGGGTCGGGTGTTACCAAATCAAATATCACATCACAAAGATATAGCAAACGACCTCTAAATGAGACGTTTGAAAAAGCAGTTGTTACATTCCCAAAATAATTATTTACATTGTTGCGAGTTCGCAAAAATAATTCCAATACATAAATTATAGTACAAAAGTTATGTAAGAAAAATCCAAGTGTTTGAAATCATACGACTAGCATATCTTGAAGCAATCATAATCCTGCTGGGCACCTAAGAACACATGCTAAAACGAGTCAACTATAAAGCTGGTGAGTTCATAGGATTGCTAGTTGAAAACATAAAGTATAAACCTTGTATGTTTTGGAAAATGATTCAAAATCCACGATTTTGATTTATATTGTTATAGTATTGTAAAATCCGTGTGCAATATACCTATTGAGGTATCTTGTACCTAAGTGATTTAGTAGTGTACATAAGTACATTGAGGAAAACGGCAATCCATGCCTTGTTACCTATCAGGTAATGGTATGTCTATGATGATGTCAGGCAGTCCATGCCTAGATGCTAACAAGTGTGCGTATGACATAGTCATATCGAGGGTGTGGCAATCCATGCCTAAGTACAATTTGAGTATGTGTATGACCACGTCATATGGTAACAAGTATTAATATTACTTATTCAGTAGTAAGGTGTTAGGGTGCCCCCTGACATATTGTGTTGCCTCCAGCAACATGAAATGGTAGTCCCGCAGGACTATGATTGAGTATTTAAATCAAATAATAAGTTAACGACCTCGCGTGAAAGCTCACCGATCCGTTAACTAATGCGAATCTCGAGTGTAAACTCTCCGATCCATGAATGAGTGCGGATCACGAGCATAAGCTCGCCGATCCGTGTGTTTGTGATTTGTATCGCTTTACCGCGATATCGTTTTGTGCCCACTCTAACCGTGACATCGTTTTGTGCCCACTTTACCGTGGCATTGTTTTGTGCCCACTTGGCATCGACTTGATTGCTCGCAAGCAATGTATGAGAGTCATCAGTAACACGACATGCCCGACTTGAGTAATTGAGAGCCGACAGTACTACGACATGTCCGACTAGGGTAATTAAGAGCCGGCAGTACCACGACATGCCCGACTATAGTAATTTTGTTTGTATAATTGTATGTATACCAATATACATATGTTGATTGTAGGTAGCACCAAGTGCTCAATATAGAGTACGAGTATGTGTATATATATGTATATGTATATATATATATATATATATATATATACACATACACACATATTTAAGTCAATTCACAACCACAAGTAACAGAGTATCAAGCAGCGCATGAAAGTAATTTATTGTATCTAAATATGTATACACAATACTTAGATATAAGGTATAGCATAGTAAGCCTAGGTATGAATAACTCATCACCTAGTTGTTTGGTAATAGTATAAAGAGCTATACTAATGTGTGTTACTAACGTATACTCCTAGCCTCAACCTAGCAAGTATATTGAGGTCTCGGGGAAAATGTTCACTTAAGTACAATTTCCATTCTAATACTCATAGTGTGTATTGGCAGTCTTAGTTCCTAAAAGAAAGACTAATCCTGTAAGAGTCTATCTGCCATCCAGTGTAGGTAGAACTAATCAGTTCTAGTTTATTCGACAAGGTTGTCCTGCAACAATACGGTCAAAGTGTAGTGATAACCTAATCAGGTTATAAAATGGTAGTCATTGGTTAAGATCTAGTGAAGTACAATTGTAACCTACCTAGGTTAAGTATTGATATTGTTCTACGATAATATGATGGGTATAATCCTAAGCATTACACATTTCGTATTACATACAGTAAAGTAGATAAGTGTGAATTATAAAAGTTTATCATTATAATTCAAAACAGTAGTTGTGCGTGTGTCTCATCCCGAAAAAAGTAAAACAGTTGAAAGAGTGGGGCTATGAACTCACCTGAGGAGTTAGCGATCCTACGATACACGCGTCGTCCGATGGGTAACCTCTTAGTGTCCTAAACACGTGAGGTTATATGAGTATGAGACAAATCAGTTTGTCTAAGCGAGTTGTGTAAGTATTCATTTGTCGTTCAAGTTTGAAAACCGTGTACAGGGTCTGAGGGCAGCGCCCCTGGTAGCGGGGTCCAAGGGGTGGCAACCCCTGGCGAGGGCCAAGGGGTAGAGCCCCTTGCTGGGGTCGAGCTGCCAGGTCAGTTTGGAAAATTTTTATTTCTACTACATTGCTTTAGTAAAAACGCACGTGAAATCCAAATTCAGAGTAAAATCGAGTGGCAAAATCTTAGTTTTGACACTTAGTGAAAAACATGTGTTTTTAAGGTTCTGAGTTTTGCGACATAAAGACTGTGTTGCTAAAGGGTTCTGCGACACAAGGGTTTGTGTCGCCATATGCGACATCCGCAATTTAATGCGACATAGTGTGTTGTGTCACTATATGCGACGTTCGGATTTGCTGCGACATAAAGGCTTGCGTCGCACCATGCGACATAATTAATTATTGCGACATAACTTGCGACATTGGTTATGTCGCTGCACTGTTTTTGATCCTCTACGACACAACAATCTGTTCGTGAGATTTTCACCAAAAATCAAGATCTAACCTATTTTCGGGCCAAATCTTGTTGGTATAATGTTAAAACATGATGTATTAAGTATTTCTAACTAGAAATATCAAGAAAAGGGAGTAATATCTTACGATTTGAGAGATCGAGTGAGGAGGATGATGATGAACTTGATGAAGAAGATGAAGATGAAAATGATGATGTTGAGGATGATCTTGTTGTTGCTTCTAATTTGTTGTTGTTATTGTTGTTGTTGGTGATTCAAAGAGAAACCGAGAGGGAGAGAGATAGATGGATATAGATGTGTGTGTATTTTTGTTTGATAAAAATATGGAAATGAAATGAGGAGGAGGAGGGGATTGGAGGCCGCATTTTGTGTTTGGTGGGAGGACACTGTCTCCCAAATTGCAGTATAAAATACCCGTGTTTGTTCCCCGATCATATAAAATCGTATAAAAATGTATTATTTTTTATTCCGAAAATTTATTAATATTCTTTCGAGATGTTTTCGAGTGAAGGTATTTTATCAATATACTATTTTGGAATTAAAATTTAATAGTTTGTTTTCGTGCGGTTTCAGATAACTAGAATGCGTTTTTTTAATTAAAACGACTTACGTTTTCGAATTTTTAATATTTTTCTTCAAATGTATAATGTTTATAACACATACTTTTTTTACATGCCATATATTTTTTTTCTTAAAAAATAAGTCGGAAGCGCAATCCCATTTATATTACATAATAAATGACATGATGTCATCTACCAAAACCATTATACAAGTTATAAGTATTATCTGTTAATTTACAAACTATTAAAATGTATCTGGGCAATATAAAGTATCAAAATAATATCAGGTAGTCATGGTCAACAGCTTCCAAGTATTCCTTGCCCAGTCCCATTCAAGTCAAAACCTACAAGGAGTATACAACGGGATTAGCACGAAGCTAAGTGAATAAACCTGTTACAAACAGTTTGACTTAGCTCAACAAAATTAATTATCAACAATTAACACATAGACTCAACATCACCAAGAGGATCGGTGGTCCTTGTGGCGCCCTCAGACCGCGGTGGCCCACCAAGCAACACTTACGATCACTGCAGGCCATTACAGTGATTTACCGATAACTGTTTTCTACCTTTAACCAACATAAGTTCCATTCACAACAAATGTTCACAATTCCTATTTTGGTTAACCTGTAGCAACCCAGTTCAATAATTGTTGACCTCCGATACCCCAAAATGCTTGAAGCAGTTTATATATATATATATATATATATATATATATATATATATATCACAGCAACAATCAACATTTAACACTACTATGTTTAATCCGTTGTAACTAATATGTCACAACCAAACCATACTGAAGTTCCAAGTCAATTCACCTGTCAACTTCAGTCCAACTACTCAGCTGACTAATCACCGAGTCTTCTGCGTGTCTGAAACACATAAGAAATTTCAGGTTAAACTTCATATCATATTGATCATAACTTAATATTAATAATCAAACATATATTGAGTCATATAATCACAATATACCAGATACATCACATTATGAAGTTTTAAATCAAAAACATTCTGTTACACACTATAAATCCGCCGGATTCTTAATGAATCCGCCTGGATTCAGCTGAATCCGCCGGATTCCAAGCATTTTTCAGATTCACAATTGGGACAAAACTTTTATATAGAATCCAGTTGAGGAATCCGCCAGGATTCAAGATGAATCCGTCGGATTCTAGATGAATCCGCCGGATTCCCATTATCTTCCAGACCTGTGCAGTTCATAATTCTGCACGAACTCAGCATACAAAAATCTCAAATCCAGCATACCAATTCTGTTTCTAGCCTCAAATAACTTCGACCAAAACATGTAATAACATCATATAACTAAGTTTCAATCCTCAATTCATAACAATTCATACAAATCACCTAAAACCTAAAAATTTCACATTTTAACTAAATTTCAAGGAATTAAGTAATTTCTTCATGTAATCATCATGAATTTAACATATTAACATCAAGAATCATCATTCAATTATCACACAACTAATTTCTAACTTCAATTCAATACACCTCTCAATCAACAACTAATTTTAATCAAAACAAGTTCATAATCACAAGAACACTTACAAGATGAGTGATGAAGGGGAACAAGCTGTGATAATCCAAGAATCACAAGAATAATTTGCTATCTTCTTTTTGTGGGTTTAATTTGCAATAAAAGGGATTAACAATTTAGCAAGTTTTTAGAGAGAGTTTTAGAAGAAATTTGGAAGAGAAGAGTTTAGGTCGGTCTCTCCCAAAACCGACCCCAATATAGATATAATTATTATACCCGTCCTAACTCTATTGTCTGGAACCTAAATTTTAATTGCGAGAAAACTATTTTATTTTACCGTGAACTATAACTATGTGAGTCCCTAATCACTATTATGTTAGTGATTATGAATCGTTAACAGTGAGTTAATTGTAGAAGGGGGGGTTGAATACAATTAAAAACTTTTCTGTTTTAATGTGTTAACTTATTTAGCAAGTTTTTAATCGTATTAAAGTGACAGCAATATGAACACAAATATATATAAGTAAGATAGGCAGTTCAGTTGCTCATGCAATACTAGCTGAAAGATAAATTATTTTATTGATAAAATTTATCTATTGTTGATTGCGAAATAGATTAGCCAAAGCTAATCTAAATCAAACAATACAGCTCTTACAAAAGGAGACGAGCAGTAGTGGACAAACACGCTAACTTGCTCACTCAATGAGATGGACTAATAGTGGACAGACACGCTACTAGTTCACTCGCTGGTGTTGTTTGTATTTTAGACAAACTAGTTACTGACAAACAAGTAATATACAAACAATCGACACAAAATGGAGTACAACATTCTACGTTATTTATAGACGCTGAAACCCTTAAATTCAGGATCTGGAAGGACACGTGTCGCTGCTTGATTGGTGAGGTAGTTGAAATGTGATACATCATGGTTCGATATTCTGTCTTGGGAAATATCACCTTGTACCATAAACCAATCAGATGCTTCCACGTTACTCTTTTCAAGTTACGAGGAACACGTGCTGCACCGTAATAACGCCGAATGTCAACTTCTTAATTAATGCGGCATTTAATGCTGCAGTCACTGATAGATATATCAATCCTCCTCATTCTCGATGCGAGCTAACATGCTCTAAAGAATGACTTGAACAGCTAATCTTCAGTGACTTCTTTTATTTAGCAGAAAGAAGAACTCAATAAGACTTGGAGACTCTCGCTGATAAATGAGTATCAGCGACACACACAGTTGAGTCTTTGATCTTTATAAGTTCTTCATCTTTCGCTGGTCTAAGATAGGAACAACGATCATGAGACCTTCAGCGACAGGAGCTTGACTTGAATCATTTTCTTCATGGAGAGTTCTCTTATTGAGTAGGACAGAGACTGTGAATATAAGACATGATCAGTGACTTCACATTATCAGTGATTAATGACTTCAACGATTTCCTATATAATCTCCCCTTAATCCTTGTGATCAGTGACCACTTGAGTTCAGCGATCAGTGACTCAACAATCTCCCCCTAAATGGTTTAAGTTAAAGCTCCCTTAGACAAACTAGTTGCAGAAAGATTTAGTCTCCGATGATAAGTTGGTTGCTCAGAGACTTGCACTTGTAAATATTTGTTGCTGAAAGGTTTTTAGTCTCTGACGGTAGGTTGGTCGCCCAGAGACTTGTACTTGTAGATTTTCTGTTATAAGCCTCATTTATATCATGAAATAAATATTTACAAGAGACTAACTATTACAAAAGATCTAATTTATTTATCTCTCCACATCTCCTCCTCTTTCACTATGCCAAGCTCAGCTTCAAGTTCATACTTGTCTTTGGAGGGCAGGTATCTGAATTTTCTTGCCAAGGCTTCAACGAGAATAGCTTTTTTGATTTTTGAATTTGTAGGAAGCATGCTAGCTGACCTGATTAGGTGTATGAGTTGTTCTTGATCAACCTTCTCAAGTTCAGCTTCTCTCTAAAACCTAAGGGCACCATTTAAGTCCCTGTATACCAGACCCTTCTCCCCCTCAATGACTTCATGTCCTTCAAGCTTTGGCACACCAGCAGGGATAGACAGATTTAACCTTGAAGTATTGGGGATTCAATAGATGCTGCTAGTGCCTGACCTATACCTCGAGCTTGGTGGCTGAGCAATCTCTTCACCATATGTGACAGTATCTTCTGGTCTGAGAAGTTGCAGCGACACCATCTTCTGATATAGCCTATCAATCTCTTTCAGGACATCAGTTTTAGCTGCACTTGTAGAGTGGCTGATAGCAAGCCTGATTTCATTTCATTCCTCTCTGTGCAGCTTGCATACTTGATCAAGTAGCATGGCTTGAGTCTCTGAACCTCTTTGAATGAGTAGCTGAGGTTGAGATTGATTCTTAGACTTCTTCAACTTTACCTTGGTAATAGGTGCAGGGTTTGATCTCCCTGTCATACGGGCAGCAAACCTTTTTCTATCTATCTCATCCCACTTTCTAACTACTGCTGTTTTGACAGCTCCCCCTTTCTTTTTAGAGCTCTTGCTAGCTGATGTTTTCATTTTCTGTTGCTCTAGCTCACTCTCTTCTATTTCAGCAAGTACCCTGGCAATTGCAGCATCAGAGTCTTCTTGATCTTGCTTTTGTTTAAGCAGTCTGGCCCTTTCATTAGCATCTTTAGAGCTCAATTCCAGTAGGTATGCTCGATCAGCATCAGATTGCTCTCTCAGCAACCTTTTCCTTTCTTGTTCCTCTCTTAACTCAGCCTGAAAGGTTATTTTCATTATCATCTCCTGCTCCCTGTCCTGTCTTGCCTTTATTTTTCTGGCAACTCGCTATTCTTTACTTTCATCAGGACAGAGATTTTCTGAGGCTGAGTCAGAGGAAATGCATGCTGTAGGGGAAGTGTCTGAAGTGGTAGTGTTGGAGAGAGTTGCTGTGGAGATTGGTATTATTGTTGCTGGGGTAGGTGTGGTTATTTGGGTGAGTGTAGTTGTAGTTGCTGTGGGTGAGGGTAGGTTTTGGGTTGCTGGTGTAGATGAAGGTACAGTTACCTCAGATATGACAATATGTGATTGAGGATCACTGACCTGTTGTTTCTTTGATGGAGGAGTAGATGCAGGAGAGGTGTCACTGGTCCTTTTTCTTTTAATGACAGATGATATGGGTTGCTGATCCTCCATATTTACATCATCTTCATCTTCACTTTCTGAACCCTGACCATTTCCATGACCACCTCCCTGACCATCATCATTGTTGTCATCATCATCATCATCAGCATCATGCATGATGGTATCATCTTCCTCATCATCAGATACATCATCTACCACCTCCCTGTTCATCCACTCCCAGCGAGCCAATTCATGGCTCACTGAGGTACCCTCTACCCTAGCAGCCTCATCCACTGCCCACTGCTGTACCAGCCCATTATAATTCCTGAGCTCTTCAGCACTGAACTCAGGGAAGCATTCAGCGACATCCACCATGTCAGTAGCCATCTCCATATCAACCCAATGCAGTTCAGCAACTGCAAGGGCTTCCAACTCAGGTTGCTCAGCGATTGGACGTAGTGCATAAGTGTTGAGCACAATGTCCCTGTGAGCTTTGTTTGACAGCGGATCAGTCATTTGAAGGGGCATCTCAGGATCAGAGACTGAGACAGAAATATCATCTTCTTCTTCACTCTCCCCCTGACTGGTTCGCTCAAACTGATCTACTGCCCTGAGAATTTGATCAGTGAAGTTAGCATTTTCCACTCGCAGGGCAGCGACCTCAGCTCTAGTCTGATCAAGCAGTGAAACAACCTGCGGAAGCACCTTGACAACTTTGTCAGTGTTGAAAAGATAGTTGGATACAGAGATAGCCAAGTCATTTTGGTTGGTAGTGAGCTGGGCAATGGCAGTGGCATGAGTGGTAAAGTTTGTGGTGGAAGTGGAGGCTAGCTCAGTGACTGCATGGTTTATAGCAGCACTAGCCTCAGCTACTGTTTGCACTCTCTCACTGACTGATGTACTCCACGGTTCAATGGAGTTATAGACATCAGTGAGAGCAGTGACGGCTTTCTGGAGGACAGAGACATTGCCTATAAGTGCCTCACGGTCGGCAGTGAGCATCTTAATTTGGGTTTGAGATAAGGCAATGTACTCCATCAGTAGCTGATCTGATGTGGAGTGGGTGGAGGTATTTGGGGGAGTAGTTGTGGGGGGTATAGTGGGAGTAGGTGTAGAGTGGACTGCCTGGTCAGTGGGTGTGGTCTGACCAGCAGCAGTGACTTGAATGTTGTCACTGGAGAAAGAGGTGGGAGATAGCTCTCTGATAGAAGAGTTAGATGTGGGTAGAGGAATGGGTTGGGTGTCCTCTGAGGTGTCCATGGGCATGATTTCCTCATCATCAGCTTGTGATTTAGCTGATGGTTCATTGGAAATAGAGGTAGCGACCTGTATCTCACCATGGGTCAGTGGTGAGACATTGACAGCCGGTGCAGTGATAGATGAGAGATGGCCCGGGTCTATAGCCAGTGGTGTGACATCAGCAATGAGTGTGTTATCACCCACTGATGTCACTAGCCCTTTGAGTGACATGTCACCCTTTTGTGAGGATGATAAGTGGCTGGGTTGACTCAATCTGAGGGTGTGGGATGCACCCGAATCACTGCTAACAGTGGTTTGATCCACTGCAGCTGTCTGTAGGTTGCCCTTGGTGGAATCACTGGACTTTCAGGAGTCCAGCGAAGCAGGTAAGGTGGAGGGTTTAGCAGTGGTGCCCTCAGCAACTGAACGTACAGTCGCTGATTCACCACTGGCATCAGTAGATGTCTTCTTTGAGCTATGTCCCTGAACCTTTAATGTCAGGGACCCTAATTTGGATTTTTTCTTGGGAGCAGTTGGTGGTTTCTTGATTGGTGGTTGACCAACAGTAGTCACTGGGGGTGTGGTCAGTGACGTGGTCGATGGGGGGGGGGCAGCAACTGACATTTGTACAGAATTTACAGGCTGGGGTGCAAGTATCCCCGGATGTTTCATAAAATTTGGTAAAACCACAGTCGCTGGTTTTGCAAAAATTTGAGATCCTACCAGAGTGGGCTCAAATCCCTGAAATGGTATCCTATCATTGGCTTCAAACTGATCTTTAAAGATCAGTGAGAGGAACCTTGGATAGGGCACATATTTTGCCCTGATAGGCTCAGCGACTTTGGTGATCAGCTCGTTAAAGATCACACTCGCATAATCAACTCTTAGAGAGTTGATTAGTGACCAGCTGATCTGGGCTTCTAGGGAGCTGAATTGATCATAGCTCCCGGATTTTGTGCCCAAGGATTGAATGAAATTTGTAAAAATCGCATTCCAAACACCATCCATCTTTGTTTTGTGGACCGTAGAGTACTTACGGTTGCCACTGCCATCGACTGAGTATTTACACTCAATCTCAGTAAGATCGACTAGGCCTTGTTTGGCTTCGTCGCTCTCTGGCAGCGACTCGTAAGACTCTGCAATCGGCAGTTGTAAAATGGACCGGATGGTGCTGGCAGTGATGATAATGGGTTGGGTACCATTGTCAATAAAACCCTTGAGTTGTGAAACACCAGCGACAACTTGGTGAGTGCAGGTAAATCAAAACTCACTAAGCCATTCTGGGTTCATTTCCCCAGGAGACAAGGTAAGAGCAGGGAGGATAAAGTGATTTTTCAAAAAATTTATCGCCTCCGCATACTCTGGTTTGGCACAAGTGACATTTCCCAAATAATTAGATTTGGGAACTGTAACAACCAGTGACTCACTGACCGCAGAGGCTCGAAGAGCTTGAATCTCTGGGGTCGGTGTGTAACTGTTGTTGAAAAATTTTGATCGTGCCATTTAAAAATAAATGAAAGAAGAAGATTTAGAATTTAGAATTTTTGCAGAGAAAATGAAAAAGATGAAGTTTTGAAATCAAGAAAGCGTAAAAGTGAAAGTGAAAAAGTTTCGCTGCTTATATACGGTTGCTGAGATACAAAACATGTGGTCAAAAAGCGTATGTACGTGGTCAAAAAGTGGTGGTTGATGGTAGGGAAGTAGGGTGATGATGGTGGTGAGTGGTAACATTAAATGGTGATGGGAGTGGTGCGCCGGAAAGGTATACGAGGTGTCAGAAAAAGTGTACCTTTTTGAGTTCCCATAAGATATTTTAATAAAGTATTTATTAAGAATATAAATCGTTAAAAAATTAAATACAAAATGTATTAATTGTAAGTAATATATGTCGAAATAAATGCTGTATTAAATAATAATAAAACTTTTGCTGATACATTATGTCTCAGCGAGATGAAAATAAGTTATATCTTAAAATAAAATAAATATTATGTTTCACATTTGATGTCGCTGATCAAATTACAACTTAGAATACTAATCCAATCAGCTAGTCAAGTATGTGAAGCATAAGATATAGTTTATTTATACGATATAAGGAACTTTCATGTGCAGTTACAAAGTATATAATTTATTGATTATAACAATGCTAACTTATTGTTCTTGCTGATTACATCAGTGAGAATAATAGGTCAGCGTGTTAAAAATATAAACTATCTATTCTGTAACTACCTATTATTAAACAAACAGGTTTTAATCATTTAGGTTCAGCATGCCCAACTCGCTGATGAGAAAGGTGAATCTTTTCTCATCTAAAGGTTTTGTAAAAATGTCAGCGAGTTGGTAATCAGTTGGAATGAAATGCAGTTCAATGTCACCTTTCATGACGTGGTCCCTGATGAAATGATATCTGACATCAATGTGCTTTGTCCTTGAGTGCATCACAGGATTATTTGCTATGGCAATAGCACTTTGACTGTCACAATAAATTGGAACGTTGCCAAAGTCAAAACCATAGTCAGCGAGCTGATTCCTCATCCACAGAATTTGAGCAGTGCAAGCTCCAGCAGCGACATATTCAGCCTCAGCAGTAGAAGTTGAGACAGAATTTTGTTTCTTGCTTGACCAGCTTACAAGCTTTTCTCTAAGAAACTGACTGCTACCAGAGGTACTCTTTCTGTCCATTTTGCATCCAGCATGATCAGAATCTGAATATCCTTTCAGTGAGAAATCTGAACCGGATGGGTACCAGAGACCAAGATTTGGTGTACCCTTCAGATATCTGAATATTCTTTTGACAGCGAGTAAATGAGATTCCTTTGGATCAGCTTGATACCTAGCACATAAACATGTAGCAAACATAATGTCTGGTCTACTAGCAGTTAAATCCAGCAGTGACCCGATCATTCCTCTGTAGCAGTGATGTTTACAGATTTACCATCAGGGTCAGCATGTAATTTTACTGCAGATAACATTGGTGTAGCAAGGGATGAGCAGTTGGTGAATTCAAATTTCTTTAATAACTCTTTAACATACTTTCCTTGATTTATGAAAATACCAGTCTTGGTTTGCTTTATTTGCAGACCAAGGAAAAATGTTAGTTCACCCATCATGCTCATTTCATAACTTTTAGTCATGAGGTCAGAGAATTCCTTTCACAAGTCATTGTTAGTAGACCCAAATATAATATCATCAACATAATTTTGGACCAATATAACATCTCTCTTATCTTTTTTGATAAATAGGGTGCTGTCAATTTTACCTCTGACATACCCACATTTAGTTAAGAAAGTAGAGAGAGTGTCATACCAAGATCTAGGAGCTTGTTTTAGTCCATATAAAGCTTTTACCAGCTTATAGACATAACCTGGATGCTTGGGATCAGTGAATCCAGGTGGTTGCTTCACATACACTTCTTCCTGCAGCTTTCCATTCAAGAAGGCACTTTTACATCCATTTGGTATACCTTGAATTTCTTGTGAGCTGCATATGCTAAGAACAACCTGATTGCTTTAAGTCTAGCAACTGGTGCAAAGGTTTCATCATAGTCAATTCCTTCTTGCTGACAGTAACCTTGTGCAACCAGTCTGGCCTTATTCCTTATCACAACACCATCAGCATCCATCTTGTTTCTGAACACCCATCTTGTTCCAATCACAGATTTCCCAGATACTTGAGGTACTAACTTCCACACTTTATTTCTTTCAAACTGAGATAGCTCATCTTGCATGGCAGCTATCCAGTGATGATCAGTGAGTGCCTCATCAATCTTTTTGGGTTCCATCAATGACACAAAGCTTACAAACAAACAAAAGTTAGCAGTTGCTGATCTAGTCTGGACTTTGGATTTTGGATCACCAATAATCAATTGATTATTAATATGTCTAGTCCATTTAGTCACTCGCTGAGGTTCAGCAGTGACTTGATTATCCAGAGATGATCCACCAGACACATCAGCATTAGAAGCATGATTAATGTTTAAGCTTTGATTTGGACAGTGAGAGTTATCATTTTGATGCAGATGATGAGATGATGATGATGGGATGTCAATAGGCAAAGATGAAGTTCCTGAATCATTCTTAGCTAAAGTAGAGCCAGAAGTGCCTTCAGGGACATCATCTTCCCTTTCAGAATCTGATATATGAATCTCATGCTTGTCATCACTGATTGTGTTAAAAATAAGATTTTCATAGTCTTTTGGATCAGTGAGTGATTTATCATAAGATTCATCAAAGGTAACATCCATTGATTCTTCAATACATTCCCTTCTTTTATTATAAACCCTGAAAGCTTTTGAAATGATTGAATAACCAACAAATATACCTTCATCAGCTTTGGGATCAAACTTTCCTAAGTGATCTCTTTTGTTTAAGACATAGCAGGTACTACCAAAAACATGAAGAAAACTTATGTCAGGTTTTCTCCCCCTTAGCACCTCATAGGCTGTCTTATCATGTCTCTTGACAATCAGAGACCTATTCTGAGTGTAGCAGGCAGTGTTGACTGCTTCAGCCCAGAAATGGGTCTTAAGACCAGCATCTATGAGCATTGACCTTGCTGATTCAATCAAGGTTCTATTTCTCCTCTCTACAACACCATTTTGTTGAGGTGTTCTTGGTGCAGAGAAGTTTTGAGAAATACCTTTTGAATCACAAAAACTTTCAAGGTCAATATTTCTAAATTCAGTGCCATTATCACTTCTTAAATGTTTAACTGAACAATTATTTAAGTTTTCCATCTTTTTGATAAAGGATATGATTTCCTGTGTTGCATCATTTTTGGCTTTGAGAAAGAATACCCAGGTGTATCTGGAGTATTCATCTACAATTACCAAGCAATACCTTTTACCACCAAGACTGGGAGAACTCACTGGACCAAACAGATCCATATGCATCAGTTGAAAACATTCTGTCACTGAAGATGTTTGTTTGCTTTTGAATGAAGAGCTGTGATGCTTTCCCTTCTCACATGCTGAACATAGCTTGTCTTTGTCATAAGCTAGCTTTGGAAGACCATTTACCAAGTCATTCTTGCTGAGCTTGCTGATGGCCTTGAAGTTCAGATGAGAGAGACGCTTATGCCATAACCATTTTTCTTCTGAAACGGTTCTGGAATAAAAGCATGTTCCTGATTGTGCTGAGTCCATATTAACTACATATGTATTGCCTTTTCTTTGAGCAGCCAGGACAACGCTTCCATTCTTGTTGTAAACAACTCCAGCTTCATGATCAAACAACACTTTATTTTTGGCATCACAGAACTGACTAATGCTTAATAAATTATGCTTCAGTCCTTCAACATATGCCACCTTCTTAAACATAACATTACCATTGGTCAAGACCCCATACCCTCTGGTCTTACCAATGTTGTTATCACCAAACACTACATCAGGACCTCTTTCATCCTGGTAGTCACTGAGCAAGGACTTACATCCGGTCATATGTCTGGAACAACCACTATCCAGATACCAAATTGTCTCTATGAGAATGCCCTACATCACACACAAACAATTAGTTCAATTGATGAACCCATCCTGAGATGGGTTCATGGTGGTCAGCCTTTGGTTCAGGCTTCCACAGGCTTGCATCAATAGTATCTGAATGCTCACTGATTATTTGTGATTTTGAAGATGATGTAGCTGAACATTCAGATACCACATGCTGACATACTAATGATGGTTGACTGAGTGAAACTAGTGATGATGAACAATCTGATGACACATGCTGTCTACTTCCACATTTGTAACATTTTTTATTTGTGGACTTAGATTTCTTTGACTTATTGTTCACACTGGATGAAGACTTAGAAGTTCTCAGATTTACTACCTCATTTTGCTTCTTTGACTTCAAGTCACTGATGATGAGGTCATCAGTGACTGGAGTGTCAGAAGTGAAGTCGCTAATAGATTCTCGATCATCAGTGATAGTTTTGACAAGAGCGGTGCAAGTAGTTGATTCATAAATTTCTAGTTTCTTTAGTTCATCAATACTTGCAGCAATATCATAACTATTAGTAACCTGTGAACTTCTCACAAAGTAATTTGGTTTAGGCTCACTGAAAATTGACATTGGTTCAAAGACAAACTCTGAGAATGTTTCATCAGGATTGAATATTTGATCAACTTTGGTTGCATCAGCGAGAGCAGCAGCAGTTTCATAATCACCTCCCAGAATAGCTTTAACTTGATTTGGGATTTGAATACTAATGCACTGATTCACTTTTAATGCAGACCTACACCATGACTTCATCACTTCATTGAGTTGTGAAAATTTAGTTTCAAACTTTACCTTTTCTTGAATGCATGTTTGATTTGCATGTATTTGTGCATCAAGATCAAGAGTGAGGTTTTTTATTTTTAACAAATTTTCTTCTTGAAGTTGAAGTTTAGACATTAAGTTGCTGATCATACATTCTTGTCTTTTCTGAATGTCATGAGCATTTGATAAGTCAACTATCAAAGTCTCAAAGATTAACTCTTTTTCAGTAGCTGATGCTGACTTAAAACAATGTACCTTGTAGAGAGTCTCTGGATCCCAGCCAGATGCTGAACATTTTTGTGCTACTTCTTTGATGTCTTCATGAAAAGCAGCATCGTCAGCCATCAGGCAGTAATCCCTGTCCAAACAGATCATAGCTTCTTCTTCATCAGATGATGAAGTTGAGTCAGAGTCGCTGAGGGATCCTTCTTCAGCAATAAATCCTTTATTCTTTTTCTTTGACTTGGACAATTCCTTCAGCTTCTTGTACTTTGCTTTGTACTTGTTGTACTTGTCATTTCTGAAGCTGGGTTTTTGATCATCGAAAGAGTTGACAGCTTTGGACCGACATTCAGCTGCAAAATGGCCAGGTTTGCCACATTTGTAGCATTCACCTTTTGGTTTAGAAACCTCATTTGATGAAGCACTAGCAGATCTGTTGAATCTGCTGTTCTTTCTGAAGTTTGCAACCATAATGGCCATATTTCTCTCTAACTTCTCAAGTCCTTTGTCATAGCTGACTTCTGACTGATCATCAGCGACACTGCCTTCTTCTTCTGCGATCAGCGACTTTGAGCTCATCTTGGTGAGCTTTGCTTTCTGCTTTTGGTCAACTTCATCAAGCTCAGCTACAAGGGCATTAGAAATCTTTTGTCCTCCTAGTGCAGCACGAATGTGCTCACTTTGATCAGCTAGCTTCTCAGATTGTTCCAATTAAGTAAAATTCCATAAACTTGAGTTAGATTGAGAAAGTTATTATCATTTCTTTGTCTTATGCATGTTGCAATGGTTCCCCAGATTTTCCTAGGTAGTAATTCTAGAAACTTTTCGACAACAAATCTCTGGTCCTTTCCTATATTTGCTTTTTCCATTTTATTAATTAAAGCTTGATATCTAGTATAGGTAGATGCCAGTGATTCATTGGGTTCCATAGCAAACAATTCATATTGACGAGTTAGATTAACTTCTCTACAACGAATTATATCAGGAGTTCCAATATATATGTTTCTAAGAGTATCCCACATATGTTTCGCTGTAGTGCACAATCTAATGGACTCAAACACTTCATCAGGGAGTGCCATGCTTATGTAAATTTTAGCTTGTTTATCTAGCCTTACCATACGTTTATCCTCATCTGACCACTGTTCCTCCCTTTTGGGCATAACCATTTCAGGTATAGCAGGAGTAGTTGCAATAGCTGCAACTGCAGGAACAATAGTAGTTGGGGTGTATGGACCATCAGTAATTATTGCACAAAGACGATCATCAGCAAGATCTAAGAACATCATCATCCTGGACATCCAGGTTTCAATTCTAGATGGATCAAAAGCCGGTGGTTTGGTAGTGGAGCCATTTCCCTTCTGGTACTCAGAATCAATACAGCTGTATTTAACCGATTCCATTGCAGATCTGATTTAATTATATTTAAACCAACTCCGCTCTGATACCAATTGTGAGTCCCTAATCACTATTATGTTAGTGATTATGAATCGTTAACAGTGAGTTAATTGTAGAAGGGGGGGTTGAATACAATTAAAAACTTTTCTGTTTTAATGTGTTAACTTATTTAGCAAGTTTTTAATCGTATTAAAGTGACAGCAATATGAACACAAATATATATAAGTAAGATAGGCAGTTCAGTTGCTCATGCAATACTAGCTGAAAGATAAATTCTTTTATTGATAAAATTTATCTATTGTTGATTGCGGAATAGATTAGCCAAAGCTAATCTAAATCAAACAATACAGCTATTACTAAAGGAGATGAGCAGTAGTGGACAAACACGCTAACTTGCTCACTCGCTGAGATGGACTAATAGTGGACAGACACGCTACTAGTTCACTCGCTGGTGTTGTTTGTATTTTAGACAAACTAGTTACTGACAAACAAGTAACAATACAAACAATCGACACAAAATGGAGTACAACATTCTACGCTATTTATAGACGTTGAAACCCTTAAATTCAGGATCTGGAAGGACACGTGTCGCTGCTTGATTGGTGAGGTAGTTGAGATGTGATACATCATGGTTCAACATTCTGTCTTGGGAAATATCACCTTGTACCATAAACCAATCAGATGCTTCCACGTTACTCTTTTCAAGTTACGAGGAACACGTGCTGTGCCGTAATAACACCGAATGTCAACTTCTTAATTAATACGGCATTTAATGCTGCAGTCACTGATAGATATATCAATCCTCCTCATTCTCGATGCGAGCTAACATGCTCTAAAGAATGACTTGAACAACTAATCTTCAGTGACTTCTTTTATTTAGCAGAAAGAAGAACTCAAGAAGACTTGGATACTCTCGCTGATAGATGAGTATCAGCGACACACATAGTTGACTCTTTGATCTTTATAAGTTCTTCATCTTTCGCTGGTCTAAGATAGGAACAACGATCATGAGACCTTCAGCGACAGGAGCTTGACTTGAATCATTTTCTTCATGGAGAGTTCTCTTATTGAGTAGGACAGAGACTGTGAATATAAGACATGATCAGTGACTTCACATTATCAGCGATTAATGACTTCAACGATTTCCTATATAATCTCCCCCTTAATCCTTGTGATCAGTGACCACTTGAGTTCAGCGATCAGTGACTCAACAAACTATTTAAACCGGTTAATAATTTACTAATCACAATAAATCCTTTGATCGGATTTCCTAAGTTTTAAAACCAACATATAAAACACAATAATTTAAAATATAACAATTTAAAATATATAAGTAAGAAAAATTACCAGATTACCCTCGAATCACCAAAGCGGGTGTTATAAATCTTCCCCCCTTAAGAAGATTTCGTCCCCGAAATCTCGCTAGACACAAATAAATGAGGGTATCGTGAGCGCATACTCGACTCAGTCTTCCAGGTATGGTTCGCCCCCAAACTATGTTTCCATTTAACCAAAACCATCGGTATCTCTTTCTTACATAACTTAGTCACCTTTCTATCAACTAACTCAATAGGTTCCTCGACTAATTTCTGACTAGAATCAACTCTAAGGTCCTGTAACAAAAGGATTTGGGATTGATCCTCCATATTATATTTCCTCAGATAGCAAATATTAAAAGTGTCATGAATACCCGATAACTCATAAGGAAGATCTAAAGCGACTGTCTGATCATTAACTACCTGTCTGATTCTGAATGGACCAATATACCTTGGGGCCAGTTTTCCACGTTTTCCAAATCTAATTACGCCTTTCCACGGGGAAACTTTTAGATAAACTAACACACCCTCAACAAAAGTAACAGGTCGACGGCGCGGGTCAGCATACTGTTTCTGTCTATCTCTGGCGGCTTTCAGTTTCTCGCGAGCTATAGCAACCTTATCCGCAGTAATCTGTACAATGTCAGGACCAGCAAATTGCTTTTCTCCAGCCTCTAACCAACAAGTAGGCGTTCTGCAGCGACGCCCATATAACATCTCATACGGTGGCATGCCGATACTAGAATGATATGAGTTATTATAAGCAAACTCTACTAAAGGCAAGTGAGAATCCCAAGAACCACCATACTCTAACACACAAGCTCGCAACATATCTTCCAGAGTCTGAATGGTACGCTCTGTCTGACCATCTGTCTGGGGATGATAAGCCGTACTGAGATTAACTCTGGTACCCAATTCCCGTTGTAAACTCTGCGAAAATCTGGAAATAAACCTGGAATCTCTGTCTGACACAATAGATAATGGAATCCCATGTCTCGAAACTATCTCATGAATGTACAACTGGGCCAACCGAGTCAAAGAATCAGTCTCACTGGTAGCCAAAAAATGAGCACTCTTGGTCAATCTGTCGACAATTACCCAAATCATATCATTACCTTTCTGTGTTCTGGGAAGTTTGGTGACAAAATCCATAGTAATATGCTCCCATTTCCATTCGGGAATATCAAGCTGTCTCAATGAACCATATGGTTTCTGATGCTCTGCTTTTACCTGAGAACATATATGACAAGTTTCCACAACACGTGCAACATCGGTTTTCATCGTAGGCCACCAATATAAAGGTTTCAGGTCATTATACATTTTTGTACTTCCAGGATGAATAGATAATCTAGATTTATGACCCTCTGACAATATCAAATCCCGAAGTCCCCCAATCAATGGAACCCAAATCCGAGACTGAAAGGTTTTCAAACACCTAGAATCATCAATTAATAATTCCTTTCGTTTCAACATAATTTCAGATTTACATCCAATAAGGCTTCCAGTTGGGCAGTTTTTAATTGAGAAATCAAATCAGAAGAAATCTCTAAACGCATAAAACATACCCGATCAGAAGATGACTTTTGGCTCAGCGCGTCTGCTACCACATTAGCTTTACCCGGGTGATATCGGATTTCACAATCATAATCCTTAATTAGCTCCAATCAAAGCCTTTGTCACATATTTAAATCTTTCTGTGTAAACATATACTGCAAACTCTTATGGTCAGTACAAATCACGCATTTAGTACCGTATAAATAATGCCTCTAAATCATTAATGCAAATACAATAGCTGCAAGTTCTAGATCGTGAGTAGGGTCATTCTTTTCATGAGTTTTTAATTGGCAAGAAGCATAAGCAATTACTCGATCTCTTTGCATCAAAACACATCCCAATCCAGCATGAGAGGCATCACAATAAACAATAAAATCATCAGAACCATCTGGTAAAGCTAAAATTGGGGCCTGACATAATAATTGTCTCAAAGTCTGAAAGGCTATTTCCTATTGATCATCCCACTGAAATCTAACGTTCTTACGTGTTAATTTGGTCAATGGGCTAGCAATCTTAGAAAAATCTTTGATGAACTTTCTGTAATAACCTGCCAATCCCAGAAAACTTTTAATTTCAGAAGGAGATTTAGGTGTATTCCAATTCATCACTGCCTCAACCTTAGACGGATCCACTTTTATCCCGTCATTACAAATAACATGCCCTAAAAACTGAACCTCCCGCAACCAAAACTCACATTTTGAAAATTTAGCATACAGATGTTCCCTTTTTAGAGTTTCCAAAACAAGTCTCAAATGTTGTTCATGCTCAGACTCAGACTTTGAATAAATCAGAATATCATCAATAAACACAATCACAAACTTATCAAGAAAAGGATGACATACCCGGTTCATTAAATCCATAAACACAGCAGGAGCATTAGTCAATCCAAACGGCATAACTAAGAACTCATAATGGCCATACTTGGTACGAAAGCAGTCTCAGGAATATCTTCCTCACGAACTCGCACCTAGTGATAACCTGATCTCAAATCAATCTTAGAAAAATAAGAAGATCCTTGCAACTGATCGAATAACTCATCAATTCTGGGTAAAGGATATTTATTCTTCACAGTTCTTTTATTCAAATCCCTGTAATCAATACACATTCGAAGAGTACTGTCTTTCTTTTTCACAAATAAAACAGGAGCACCCCAGGGAGAAGAACTAGGCCTGATAAAACCCTTATCTAACAGTTCCTGGATCTGAGTCATCATTTCACGAATTTCTGAAGGTGCTAATCTGTAAGGAGACTTAGCTACAGGGGAGGAACCAGGAATCAAATCAATCTGATACTCAACTTCCCTAACAGGGGGTAAACCAGGCAACTCGTCAGGGAAAACCTCCGGATATTCAGAAACCACCCGGACATCAGACACTGTAAGGAGACTTAGCTACATGGGAGGAACTAGGAATCAAATCAATCTGATACTCAACTTCCCTAACAGGGGGTAAACCAGGCAACTCGTTAGGGAAAACCTCCGGATATTCTGAAACCACCCGGACATCAGACACTGTAAGGAGACTTAGCTACAGGGGAGGAACCAGGAATCAAATCAATCTGATACTCAACTTCCCTAACAGGAGGTAAACCAGGCAACTCGTCAGGGAAAACCTCCGGATATTCAGAAACCACCCGGACATCAGACACTGTTTTTAAAGGAATGCTGCCTTTTGCCCATTCTCCTCGAGCCACTACGTATGACTCTTCAGAAATTGGGATTTTTATCAACTTTTTATGGCACTCAATATTGGCTTTATTTTGACTTAGCCAATTTATACCTAACACCACATCAAAACTCGGAATAGGCAATAGAAGAAATGAAACAGGAAAGGCATGACCTTCTATTGTAATATTAGCCCCAATCACCGAAGTGGTAACAGGAACCATTTTTCCAGTTGCTATTTCTACATCAATAGGGTTCACAATTAACGAGGGAGTCAACTTTAACTTTTCACAGAAATTCACAGATATAAATGAACAGTTTGCTCCAGAATAAAAAAGAACACGTGCTGGTACAGAATTAACAAGAAAAGTACCTGTAATAACATCCTCAGTGACGACAGCTTCATCAACTATCATCTGAAATGCACGGCTAGCAGCTGGTGGCGGATTTTTCCGCTTTTGGCTCGAAGAAGAGGAACTACCACCCATACCCGATCCCTGTCTCCTGACCTCAGGATAATCACCAGCTCTGTGACCCTCCTTATGACAGTTCTAGCAAACCTGATTAGGATAAGTACAATCTTTAGCTGAGTGTCCCAATACCCCACATTTAATGCATCTCGATGTCTGAATAGTACAAGGCCTTGTATGTCTAGACTTGCATATCGTATAATAAGAACTATCAGAAGTAAAACCACCAAAACCAATCCTCCTACTAGGCTGTGTACCCTACCACTTCTGCTTCCCTCGGCTCGAAGAATCACTCCGTGGCCTCTGTTGAAACTTTTCTTTATTCTGCTGTCTCTTGGCCTGAATATCACTGTCTACAGAACGTACCAAATCGAAAGCCTGGGGAAGTGTACCTGCTAGTCTCACTGTGGTATGGTACTCAGGGGGTAAAGTCTTCGCAAAATGGTCAATCTTGTTTCTATCAGTTGAGACCCACTTCTGCACAAATCTTAACTTCTCAGAAAACTGTCTAATAAGCTCATCAATGGACATCTGGTCAGTCTTCTGTAAATCAAGAATTTCTTGTCTGGCACGTTCAAGGTTAAACTCTGAGCAATATTGCTTACAAACCTCGACATGAAAGTCTGACCATCTAATAGTACTAAGCTGCTGTGGAGTCAACGGTGTAGTGATAGAATCCCACCATGACATAGCCTGAGCCTTTAGCAGCTGTACTGCATACTGCACCTTATCTTCTTCCTCGCAATGACAAGCATCAATCTTTCTCTCAACATCTCTTAACCAGTCTAGGGTAACAGTGGGATCAGAACTCCCAGAATAATGAGAAGGACTACTGGACATAAATGTCTTCAGAGAACAACCTTTCTTTTGCTGCTGTAACTGTGAGAATGTAGGTATCTGAAAACCAGAAGATCCAAAAGCAGAAAATGGAACAGAAGTCTGAAATCCATAACTCTGAGATTGCTGCTGGGGAATATACGGAACAGACGTAGGAATCCGAAAAGTAGATGTAATAGGTGGAGCAGTACTCTCGATATGCTGATAACCTGAAGTCTGACGCTGAGAATAATCATTCAGCTGCCTTTGCTGCTCTAATACCTGAGCCTCTAATCGCATAATATACTCCTGATCTGTTTCCCCACCAACCGAATGAGAAGTACCCTGATTATCTGGATGCGCACCTGTCTCTGAAGCATGGTTATGGGTAGGGTCTGGTTGCTCGTTCTCAGTCATTCCTGTAATCACAACACATCTCACAATTTGTTAATTGTTATTACTAATATACTGACCAATCACAATTTCATAACTAATCCCCATAACTTGGAATGTTGACCAATACCACTGGGTTTGGGATTGAACACATTACCATTGCTCAATTCGCCCAAACATATGCTCTGATACCAATTTATAACACATACTTTTTTTACATGCCATATTTTTTTTTAAAACAAGTCGGAAGCGCAATCCCATTTATATTACATAATAAATGATATGATGTCATCTACCCAAACCATTATACAAGTTATAAGTATTATCTGTTAATTTACAAACTATTAAAATGTATCTGGGCAATATAAAGTATCAAAATAATATCAGAGTAGTCATGGTCACTAGCTTCCAAGTACTCCTTGCCCAGTCCCATTCAAGTCAAAACCTACAAGGAGTAAACAACGGGATTAGCAAGAAGCTAAGTGAATAAACCTGTTACAAACAGTTTGACTTAGCTCAACAAAATTAATTATCAACAACTAACACATAGACTCAACATCACCAAAAGGATCGGTGGTCCTTGTGGAGCCCTCAGATCGCGGTGGCCCACCAAGCAACACTTACGATCACTGCAGGCCATTACAGTGATTTACCAATAACTGTTTGCTACCTTTAACCAACATAAGTTCCATTCTCAACACATGTTCACAATTCCTATTTTGGTTAACCTGTAGCAACCCAGTCCAACAATTGTTGACCTCCGATACCCCAAAATGCTTAAAGCAGTTTATATATATATATCACAGCAACAATCAACATTTAACACTACTATGTTTAATCCATTGTAACTAATATGTCACAACCAAACCATACTGAAGTTCCAAGTCAATTCACCTGTCAACTTCAGTCCAACTACTCAGCTGACTAATCACCGAGTCTTCTGCGTGTCTGAAACACATAAGAAATTTCAGGTTAAACTTCATATCATATTGATCATAACTTAATATTAATAATCAAACATATATTGAGTCATATAATCACAATATACCAGATACATCACATTATGAAGTTTTAAATCAAAAACATTCTGTTACACACTATAAATCCGCCGGATTCTTAATGAATCCGTCTGGATTTAGCTGAATCCGCCGGATTCTAATATAATCCGCCAGATTCCAAGCATTTTTGAGATTCACAATTGGGACAGAACTTTTTTATAGAATCCGGTTGAGGAATCCGCCCGGATTCAAGATGAATCCGTCGGATTCTAGATGAATCCGCCGGATTTCCATCATCTTCCAGACCTGTGCAGTTCATAATTCTGCACGAACTCAGCATACAAAAATCTCAAATCCAGCATACCAATTCTGTTTCTAGCCTCAAATAACTTCGACCAAAACATGTAATAACATCATATAACTAAGTTTCAATCCTCAATTCATCACAATTCATACAAATCACCTAAAAACTTAAAAATTTCACATTTTAACTAAATTTTAAGGAATTAAGTAATTTCTTCATGTAATCATCATGAAATTAACATATTAAGATCAAGAATCATCATTCAATTATCACACAACTAAATACTAACTTCAATTCAATACACCTCTCAATCAACAACTAATTTTTATCAAAACAAGTTCATAATCACAAGAACACTTACAAGATGAGTGATGAAGGGGAACAAGCTGTGATAATCCAAGAATCACAAGAATAATTTGCTATCTTCTTTTTGTGGGTTTAATTTGCAATAAAAGGGATTAACAATTTAGCAAGTTTTTAGAGAGAGTTTTAGAAGAAATTTGGAAGAGAAGAGTTTAGGTCGGTCTCTCCCAAAACCGACCCCAATATAGATATAATTATTATACCCGTCCTAACTCTATTGTTTGGAACCTAAATTTTAATTGCGAGAAAACTATTTTATTTTACCGTGAACTATAACTATTTAAACCGGTTAATAATTTACTAATCATAATAAATCCTTTGACCGGATTTCCTAAGTTTTAAAACCAACATATAAAACACAATAATTCAAAATATAACAATTTAAAATATATAAGTAAGGAAAATTACCAGATTACCCTCAAATCACCAAAGCGGGTGTTACAATGTTAAATCTATATAATAAAACATTATCTATAAAATTTTGTCACCGAAATTCGGACGCGATATTCTGTGTTCTTTCGGATCCTTTCAAATGTGATTATAAAATAATCGTTGTGTATTACATATATATAATTATATATATAAAATTTTCGAATACTTTGTTATAACTGCGTACTAAGTACAATTATTTGAAGTTTAAATTGAGCGCGAAAATTGTCTTTTTGACCGGGTGTCACAATAAAAGGTTTTCAATATTTTGCTCACTCTCAATCACATTATTTCCTTATCGACTATCACGACTATCATTGATCTACCGATATCCTCTACAACAGAATGTCATATCCTGTTGCATAGCGCGGGTTTTATACTAGTTATTATTAGATTAATATTAATAAAAAATTTTGAGACAAAATCTTAAAAAAATAAATAATATTTTAATATTTTGTCTTTTCATTATCTCATTCAATTTTGAAACACGTATAATAAAGCAATTGACTATAAAGTTAATATAACATAAATAATTTCGATTATAAAATATGTAACTCGATATTTATTTATCTTTTTATGTATAAATTACAAACTATGTAACTTAAGTAAACATAATAAAGAGTTTAAAATAGAATACAAACAATTATGTTAACACCAAACTTATATTAAATAGTTTGACATAATAAAGGGGTAAACGAAATAAATAATTTGACATCCATTTGATTTTTTTAAAACTCAAATAATACTAAATAGATAGAAACTAATTTATTCATATAAATCATTAAGATATATGTATTACTAGTGTTAGACTAAATCATTAAGATATATGTATTACTAGTGTTAGACTAGTGCGATGCATATGTGATTTTACTATCATATAATGTCATTTGAAATCATTGATTATATTGTGATAAAGTTTTTTAAAGTCTAAATTTAGATTGGTAATGTATGATGTAGGCAAGTATAATTGATTTAATAAATGGTTCTGATAGCATATTATGGGAAGGAAAAAAAAGCATGTAGCATAGAATGTTAAAATAGTCTCACATATAAATAATATGAAGTGAATGGTTATAGGGAAGATTGCAAAAAAGAATGTTAGAGTGCTCCATTACATATGTTACATAGTTTATGAAACTTATAATGTCATCATGTGATAGCATACTTACAATTAGAATGTTGATCATGAATTTTCGTCAATAAAACACAATCGTCAATTTTAAGTCTTAACGAATTTTTTACAAATTCCTCCGATTTGAATTGGTTAAGCTCCATCTCCATCTTAGTGTCAAAAAATTCACCATCTATGAAATAACGATTCCCCTACTCAAAGCAACCATGTGTTCACCATGAAATATGCCTCTTACAAACTGGATCTATAATTCGGCCAATTTCAGTGCCCATTCTAGTTTATTCTTTGTTACTTATGTAATATACCATGACGAGTAACATACAAACATGAGAAATAAATATAAGCATTGGACTTTGATTAGTAAAATTAGTGTCTAACTACTTGTAATTACATGTATTTAGTATTATACTAATCTAAATATATGTAACTTTCTGTGTAATTACATACACGTTATATGATTTGTTTAAATCATACACACTTGAACCGGACGAGGTCCGACACTATTTACTATGGACGTTGGTGACAAACTGTTAAAAATAATGTGGATTTATCCAAACAAACATTATTTACTTTAATATATTTTCTTTAATATATTACACGATTATACGTTTTATTAAAACGTAACTTTACGCAACGAAAATGCGTGAAACGCGCCCGACAAACGAAATGAACTTAAGTTATATTTTTATAACTTCATAATAAGTATTATGATAAAATACTTGGGCTAAAAATATCGTGATTACACGCGTACGGTTAAAACGTTACACAATTCGAATAAACACACGATTCGCGACCGAGGATCAAACGAAAACTCGAATATTATTTTAATAACTTAGAATATATTATTTGAGTTAGAGTTTTTTATTAAAAATATTGGGTTTTAAATCGTTATCAAAAACGTATTAAATAAAACATTATACGGTTAATTAAAACGCAAAACGGACAGGAAAACGAACACCGCACGGAGTGCAACTTTGGGAGAATAAATTAAACACCCACCTAGTGGGTGGGACCCATGAAAATTCTGCAGAAAATGCAGCCCAAGTAAGGGCTCCCATACTTGTTGACTTCTCCTACATACATACATACTACACACCATACCCATTAATTCACCACACTCTACTTCCACCATTCCCATTATTCTCTCCACCTTCTCCCTCTCCTCTCTTCCACGAAATTTCTGTCATCACCACAAACCACCACCATCCACCATCGACCACCACCTCATTCTTGAAGGAAAAACGAAGCCGAAGACACCAAAACGATCACCCACGCGTGTACATCACTTCTACCGTCTTCGTTTCTTCATACACCATTGTGAGACTTTAAAACTCTTGTACTTTACTTACATAATGTATATTAACATGTTATGTTGCTTACTTAACAAAGAAATGTCCAAACCATTTACCAAAACTCGTTTTTAAAACACATATATGTATACTACTTTCTGGCAAGAAAAACCGTCTCACTAAAACGTTAATATCTAGAGTTCTAGAAAGAAGACAACGAAACACCTACCAAAATTTGCGTACGGAAGAGCTCTACAAAAAGTTCTTATTTGACCATTTCCATAAATGTCCGTATTTTTGTGTATAACTCGATCTTTAAACATATGTCTATTTTGGATCAAATCTGACCACACTTCGAAACTATTTTTGTTTAATATAGTAAATGAACATATAAAAATACCAAAAAGTGCAGAAATGAACTAGACATATATGAAGACATGTGTGATTTTTGGTTAGGTATAAATCAGAATAGAAATGCTCCAAATCAAAAGGGTTATCGAGTTAAAAATCTGGAAAATTTAATGTAGGGACTGTTTTGGAAATTATTTAAAAACCGACAATAAGCTAATTGTCGCATGACTATCCGTGAATCGCAATCTATACTCATTGTCGCATAAAAACTAACACTTATACTTGAAAGAATTCCGACAATCCTTATTGACGCAGGAACAAGAATCCGACAAACCGTATTGTCGTATGAACAGTGCTCCGTGAACCTATTGTCGCATGAACAAAATTCCGTGAATGCTATTGTCGTATGAACAGTGGTCCAAGAATGCGATTGTCGTATGAACAGTGTCCGTGAAAGTCATTGTCGGATACATATTATCGCACGAAATGGAAACTTTAAAATACTTTTTATACTAAGCATTGAATACATACAACACTACACTTACATGATATATATATACTTTGGAAGTATACGCTACAACTTGAACGCATACGAGCTTACACTCGAATCAATAACTATACTTACGAGATTACACTCGCACCCATTTATTACTTATACATATAAGTATGAAGATATGAGATTACACATACACCTAGATGGGATTACACCCACTCTACCATGAGCTTACACTCGAACCAATTGTTTATAAGACGAGCTTACACTCGCACGGACTTACATCCGAACGACGGTTACACGTCACGTTACAAATAACCAACTATTATATATGCTTTACAAGATATACAAGCACAATGAATTACATAATAATAATATTTGAATTATTATTACACCTCCGTCACCAACGAGCCACACTTATTTACAAAATAATTACAAAAGTAAAAACAAATACTTGGACATTTCCTAGTTGAGTGGACAACTAGCATGGGTGATCCTTCGTGACACCAACTTACTTACTTGCTTACGACCTTGTGCGTTTCGGACGCCAGAAGGTTGCAGGGTTCGGAGAACCACACTACGGAATTACATCCGACACATACTTACGGACTTACATCCGCTATACTTGTTTGCTAGACTCAGGTGAGTCTTACAGCCCCACTTTTACTGTTTTATACATATGGGGTGAGATACAATGCCTACTTTTCTTGAACACAAGTACGAACAACTCATTTTACTATACGGGATTGCATGAGTTACTTACTTTTACTAAAGTCTCTCCATCATATATCGTTAGTTATGGACTTAAGCGCGAACACTAGTTAATGGATCCATTAGGGAAATGACCCTCCCCGCCCGGGGTAGTAGCGCTACCATGAACTGTACCGTATAAACGGGCGACTATTATTCGTTACCTATGCTTTCTCAGTTACGAGCATGTCACGGGAGCAACTTATTACTTACAGGTTAAGCTTCGATTATGAGCCTCATGGCAACGGTATAACTTACTTACTTTACATTTGCTGGATTGCAAATACCTGTTTACGCCTGCGGGCATTACTGATGAAAGCTTGTGTTCAAATACTAATATTATTTACAAACCTGTGAGATTCACCAACATTCGTGTTGAGCTTTTTAGCTTTGTATCTCAGGTACACAGACGGAGTAGGATTCCCTCAGGATACTAGCTAGAGTCGCATAATTTCTACACTGCATTTAACGGAGATTCTTAGCGTTATTTTTTGTATTTATTATGATTATGTAATAAAATCTCCCGCTATATGCGTGGACTCTAGGGAACTTCATTTTGTAACCAAAAACTCTATGTTTTCAAACATTTTATGTATGGAAATGTAACTATTTTACAAACGTTGCATATAGATGTTGTTTGCTTTACTTTTGTGCTGTGATATTTGATTAGTAGCACCCCAAAGCTTGCTTCCGCTGAACAGTGATTTTGGGGGTGTTACAGATTGGTATCAGAGCCTAAGGTTATAGCGATCTAGGTTGCTTTACTATGACCGTTAGGCTGTAATTCCTTATTAGGTATGACTGGTTCAGGGATTATATCATACAACTTTAATTTAACATAGCCTGATCAACTATGTACAATTAAATGAAGATGATGTGAAATCTGATAGGGGTTATGTTGAACAGGAATACACTAGTTGACTCTGACTACGAGGGAAACGGGACTTATACTTGGTTGTGCTAGACACTCTAGGCTATTGTATGATATATGTATATATGTATATGATAGGCCTCACTCATTAAACGTTCTTGCCACAGAAATGGCAGATTCCTCATCCAGACAAATTACACGTACTTCATCATCTCTCTCTCGCTCACGTCGTAGTCACTCAGAATCCCTGGTGACTAGACGTACTGGTAGCTCACGCCGAGCTAGCCCCTATGCCAATCCTGCCACTACTGGTAACCCATCTACTTTAGCTCACCATCGAGCAATCGCTCGTCAATGGAGCTGGTTACCTGCGGCTATGGCCACCTGGAGGATTGAAGAACACATTGAGATCCCTGACGATGTCGGAGAATATGCTGCTATGGATCTCTCCCCGTATACACAAGAACCAACATACCACACTGTTCCAGTGTTAGATGCTCGAGTACACCGACACGAGAGCAGGCTTCATGACATGGAAATTGAACTTCAAGAAACTCGAGAAAACTGGATGCTAACGGCTCAGGGCCGCATCGCACAAATGTACTTAGATCAAGAAGATCTGTCTGAAACCATTAACCGTACTAAAAATCAGATGGAAGATACCACACAAACTATGGAGATCGTACATAACCAGGTAATCGGTAACCGAAACGAGATCTCCATCTTACAATCGAGTCTGCGAGAATGCGAGACGCGCCTGCGGGAAACCGAGGATGCTCTCAGAATGGTCACCAGACTTGCAGAATCTGTAGACCACCTAACCTCTCTGTTGCCACGACTGAATCTACACTGAGATTAGTGTAGTAACTATCCTGTAATATATTATACTATCTTAGGATCTTTGTAATTCGACCGGATGTAATATTCCCGGTATCTTTTGTAAACTCCGCACTTTTGATAATCTTTTGGAAACTCGTAACTTGTAACCCAACTAATTACCTAATGAAATATGATTATCACGACGTGTTGTTGTGTATATTACTACCCTATGTATATATACATGTGTGATATATCATAACTCTGTGCAAATATCTTACATGTCTCATTCGTTGTTATTCAGCACTATGCCTCCAAAGAGACACACGTACAGCGATGCCGAGATCGCTCAACTCATTGCCCAAAGTGTGGCTCAAGCCATGGCTATTCGACAGCCGAGTTCTGGTAGTGATGATACAGCTGCAAATGGGCCCCAACCTAGGCCCTGTTCTTACAAAGATTTCTTGAACTGCAAACCCTTGAACTTTATGGATACTGAAGGGGCCATAGGATTAATTCGATGGGCCGAGAAAATGGAATCAGTCTTCCGGATTTGCAACTGTCCCGAGGACTGCAAGGTTAAGTACGCCACCTACACTTTCATTGAAGGTGCCCTGACTTGGTGGAACACTTATGCCAATGCCGCAGGTGTTGACATTGCATATCAAATTCCTTAGGAGGATTTGAAGAGAAAGCTCACCGACGAGTAATGTCCAAACGAAGAACTCCAACGACTGGAAGAAGAGTTCTGGAATTTATCTGTTCAAGGTACCGATATCACCAGCTATACTACTAGATTTCAACAACTTGTGCTCCTCTGTCCTTCCATGGTTGATCCTGAGCGCAAGCGCATTCAGAGGTACATACGCGGACTCCCGGAGAACATCCAGGGGAACGTGGCCTCATCCAAACCCGCTGACATTCAGAGTGCCATTCGTATGGCTCATGAACTTATGACTATGATTGTTAGCCGTGAAACACCTATCTCGTCCTCTGGCAACAACAGGAGAAAGTGGTCTGGAAATTCTAACAACAAGAACCAAAACCAGCAACCATCTAAGAAGCTGGAAATCATCAAAGCTTACACCTCTAGTTCCGACAACAGAAAGGACTACAAAGGGGACAAACCTTAATGTTCTAGGTGCCAACTTCATCATAATGGTCCTTGCCCTTGTAGCAAGTGCAAGCGATTCGGGCACTTTGCTAGGGACTGCAGGACCAACACTGCTAATACCAACTCCAAACCCAACACTACCAGAACCTGTTATGAATGTGGAGTTGCGGGACATTTCAAAAGTGACTGCCCCAAATTGAAGAACAAGAAAAAGGACAACAACAACAACGCTCGGGGCAGAGCTTTTGTACTCAACGCTGGGGATGCCCGCCAAGACTCGAATGTGGTCACGGGTACGTTCCTTCTCAACAATTTGACTGCTTCTGTGTTATTTGATACTGGTGCTGATAGGAGCTTCATATCCGATGAGTTTTTTCCACTACTTAACACTACACCTGTTGCCTTAGATTCTAAGTACACAGTAGAATTGGCAAACGGCAAACTCATTGAGGCAAATAGTATGATACCTAACTGCACGTTGAACTTAACTGATGAGCTATTCTCTATTGACCTTATACCTGTCGAGATCGGAAGCTTTGACATAATCGTCGGTATGGATTGGTTATCCAAACACCGCGCAGAGATTATTTGTTTTGAGAAAATTGTCCGTATTCCTCTCGTCACCGGTGGAACTTTAATCGTACAAGGGGAGACCGGTGGGACGAGACTTAACATTATTTCTTGCATGAAAACTCGGAAATACTTGAGAAAAGGGTACCAGGCAATCCTCGCTCACGTGATAGAGAAACAGTCGGAGGAGAAGCGACTTAAGGATGTGCCTATTGTTCGAGACTTCCTAGAAGTCTTTCCTGAAGACTTGCCTGGCCTACCGCCAACTAGACAAGTCGAATTTTCTATGGACCTTGTGCCCGGCGCAACACCCATGGCACGAGCACCGTACCGTTTAGCCCCCTCTGAACTTCAGGAGTTGTCTACTCAACTGCAAGAACTCCTGGATAAAGGCTTTATTCGACCGAGTTCCTCACCTTGGGGAGCCTCGGTCTTGTTTGTGAAAAAGAAAGATGGTTCTTTCCGCATGTGCATTGACTATCGTGAACTCAACAAGTTAACCGTCAAGAACCGTTACCCACTACCTCGCATTGATGACCTGTTTGACCAACTTCAGGGGTCGAGTTTTTATTCAAAAATCGATCTACGGTCGGGTTATCACCAACTCCAAGTTCGTGACGAAGATATTCCTAAAACAGCCTTCCGAACTCGCTACGGGCATTACGAATTCCAAGTGATGCCATTCGGCTTGACCAACGCACCGGCAGTATTCATGGACCTTATGAATCGGGTGTGTAAGCCTTACCTCGACAAGTTTGTCATCGTCTTCATTGATGACATTCTGATTTACTCACGCAATGAACAAGAACACGCGCAACACCTGAAAACCGTTCTAGAACTACTCAAGCACGAGGAGTTATATGCCAAATTCTCCAAGTGTGAGTTCTGGATGCAAACTGTACAATTCCTTGGACACGTGATTGACAGTCAAGGAATTCGTGTTGATCCTTCAAAAATTGAAGCCATCAAGGGTTGGCAAGCACCTACTATACCCACCGAGGTACGACAATTCTTAGGACTCGCCGGATACTATAGGCGATTCATTGAGAACTTTTCAAAAATAGCTCAACTTCTCACTCCACTGACTCAAAAAGAAACGAAGTTTGATTGGACTGATAAACAAGAGTCAGCTTTCCAACTGCTCAAAAAGAAACTCTGCAGTGCACCTATTCTTTCATTACACGAAGGCAACGATGACTTCGTGGTATACTGTGACGCTTCACACCAAGGTCTCGGTTGCGTGCTGATGCAACGAGACAAGGTTATTGCTTACGCCTCCCAGCAACTCAAGGTCCACGAAAAGAATTACACCACTCATGACCTAGAGTTGGGGGCAGTTGTATTCGCTCTCAAAATTTGGAGACACTACTTATACGGTACCAAGTGTACAGTCGTTACCGACCACAAAAGTCTCCAACACATCTTCGACCAAAAAGACCTAAACATGAGACAACGCCGTTGGGTCGAACTACTTACAGATTATGACTGTGAAATTCGCTACCACCCAGGCAAGGCAAACGTTGTTGCTGATGCCTTAAGTCATAAGGAACGAGTGAAACCCCTTCGAGTCTGAGCACTTGGTATGACTATACACAACGACCTGATAACCCAAATTCTTACTGCTCAACTCGAAGCACTCAAAGCTGAAAATGTGAAACACGAGGCCTTGCAAGGCATGGACAAACAACTGGAAACCAAACCAAACGGGGCCAAGTACTTCTCTGACCGACTCTGGTTACCCAACTACGGGAACTTCCGAGACTTGGTGATGAACGAGGCACACAAGTCTAAGTACTCTATACACCCTGGTGCCGACAAAATGTACCATGACATCAAGGAGTTGTACTGGTGGCCCAACATGAAAGCCGACATTGCTACCTACGTTGGCAAGTGTCTTACTTGTTCTAAGGTTAAAGCCGAACACCAGAAACCTTCCGGTTTGCTAAACCAACTAGAAATCCCTGAATGGAAATGGGAGCAGATTACTATGGACTTCATTACTAAACTTCCAAAAACACCTAGCGGTTGCGATACCATTTGGGTGATCGTAGACCGACTTACTAAATCTGTGCATTTCCTAGCCATCAAGGAAACTGACAAGATGGAACGTTTGACACGGATCTACCTGAAAGAGATCGTGTCAAGACACGGTGTGCACATCTCGATTATCTCTGACCGAGATGCTCGATTTACTTCTCACTTTTGGCGATCTCTACAAAAATCACTCGGTACTCGTTTGGACATGAGTACTGCTTACCATCCACAAACTGACGGCCAGAGTGAACGAACCATACAAACACTGAAAGACATTCTACGAGCCTGCGTAGTTGACTTCGGTAAAAACTAGGAAAATCACTTACCTTTGTCTGAGTTTTCATACAACAACAGCTACCACACCAGCATCAAAGTTGCACCCTTCGAGGCACTGTACGGTCGTAAGTGCCAGTCGCCTATCTGTTGGACTGAGGTGGGGGATACACAACTCACCGGTCCGGAAATCATACATGAAACAACTGAAAAGATCGTCGGCATACAAAACCGACTGAAAGCTGTGCGTGATCGTCAGAAAAGCTATGCTGACGTGAGACGCAAACACCTCGAATTCCAGGTTGGAGATCGAGTACTTCTGAAAGTCTCGCCTTGGAAAGGCGTTATTCGTTTTGGCAAACGTGGGAAACTGAATCCCAGGTACATTGGACCGTTCGAAATCCTTGAAAGGATTGGTCCAGTGGCATATAGACTGCAGCTACCTCCTGAACTCAGTAGCGTGCACCCTACCTTTCACATTTCTAACTTGAAGAAATGTCTGTCTGATGAGACACTGATTATACCACTCGATGAGATACACATTGACGACAAACTACACTTTGTCGAGGAACCCGTGGAAATTATGGACCGTGAGGTCAAACGCTTAAAACAAAGTCGTATTCCCATTGTTAAAGTCAGGTGGAATTCGAGGCGTGGTCCTGAATTTACTTGGAAACGGGAAGACCAAATGCGACTGAAATACCCACACTTGTTCACAGACTCTACTCACACCGCGACTTCGAGCTAATTTCGGGATGAAATTCTCCTAACAAGGGGAGAATGTAACACCCGCTAATTTAGGACTTTAATTAGTGTCTAACTACTTGTAATTACATGTATTTAGTATTACATTAATCTAAATATATGTAACTTTCTGTGTAATTACATACACGTTATATGATTTGTTTAAATCATACACACTTGAACCGGACGAGGTCCGACACTATTTACTATGGACGTTGGTGACAAACTGTTAAAAATAATGTGGATTTATCCAAACAAACATTATTTACTTTAATATATTTTCTTTAATATATTACACGATTATACGTTTTATTAAAACGTAACTTTACGCAACGAAAATGCGTGAAACGCGCCCGACAAACGAAATGAACTTAAGTTATATTTTTATAACTTCATAATAAGTATTATGATAAAATACTTGGGCTAAAAATATCGTGATTAGACGCATACGGTTAAAACGTTACACAATTCGAATAAACACACGATTCGCGACCGAGGATCAAACGAAAACTCGAATATTATTTTAATAACTTAGAATATATTATTTGAGTAAGAGTTTTTTATTAAAAATATTGGGTTTTAAATCGTTATCAAAAACGTATTAAATAAAACATTATACGGTTAATTAAAACGTAAAACGGACAGGAAAACGAACACCGCACGGAGTGCAACTTTGGGAGAATAAATTAAACACCCACCTAGTGGGTGGGACCCATGAAAATTCTGCAGAAAATGCAGCCCAAGTAAGGGCTCCCATACTTGTTGACTTCTCCTACATACATACATACTACACACCATACCCATTAATTCACCACACTCTACTTCCACCATTCCCATTATTCTCTCCACCTTCTCCCTCTCCTCTCTTCCACGAAATTTCTGTCACCACCACAAACCACCACCATCCACCATCGACCACCACCTCATTCTTGAAGGAAAAACGAAGCCGAAGACACCAAAACGATCACCCACGCGTGTACATCACTTCTACCGTCTTCGTTTCTTCATACACCATTGTGAGACTTCAAAACTCTTGTACTTTACTTACATAATGTATATTAACATGTTATGTTGCTTACTTAACAAAGAAATGTCCAAACCATTTACCAAAACTCGTTTTTAAAACACATATATGTATACTACTTTCTGGCAAGAAAAACCGTCTCACTAAAACGTTAATATCTAGAGTTCTAGAAAGAAGACAACGAAACACCTACCAAAATTTGCGTACGGAAGAGCTCTACAAAAAGTTCTTATTTGACCATTTCCATAAATGTCCGTATTTTTGTGTATAACTCGATCTTTAAACATATGTCTATTTTGGATCAAATCTGACCACACTTCGAAACTATTTTTGTTTAATATAGTAAATGAACATATAAAAATACCAAAAAGTGCAGAAATGAACTAGACATATATAAAGACATGTGTGATTTTTGGTTAGGTATAAATCAGAATAGAAATGCTCCAAATCAAAAGGGTTATCGAGTTAAAAATCTGGATAATTTAATGTAGGGACTGTTTTGGAAATTATTTAAAAACCGACAATAAGCTAATTGTCGCATGACTATCCGTGAATCGCAATCTATACTCATTGTCGCATAAAAACTAACACTTATACTTGAAAGAATTCCGACAATCCTTATTGACGCAAGAACAAGAACCCGACAAACCGTATTGTCGTATGAACAGTGCTCCGTGAACCTATTGTCGCATGAACAAAATTCCGTGAATGCTATTGTCGTATGAACAGTGGTCCGAGAATGCGATTGTCGTATGAACAGTGTCCGTGAAAGTCATTGTCGGATACATATTGTCGCACGAAATGGAAACCTTAAAATACTTTTTATACTAAGTATTGAATACATACAACACTACACTTACATGATATATATATACTTTGGAAGTATACGCTACAACTTGAACGCATACGAGCTTACACTCGAATCAATAACTATACTTACGAGATTACACTCGCACCCATTTATTACTTATACATATATGTATGAAGATATGAGATTACACATACACCTAGATGGGATTACACCCACTCTACCACGAGCTTACACTCGAACCAATTGTTTATAAGACGAGCTTACACTCGCACGGACTTACATCCGAACGACGGTTACACGTCACGTTACAAATAACCAACTATTGTATATGCTTTACAAGATATACAAGCACAATGAATTACATAATAATAATATTTGAATTATTATTACACCTCCGTCACCAACGAGCCACACTTATTTACAAAATAATTACAAAAGTAAAAACAAATACTTGGACATTTCCTAGTTGAGTGGACAACTAGCATGGGTGATCCTTCGTGACACCAACTTACTTACTTGCTTACGACCTTGTGCGTTTCGGACGCCAGAAGGTTGCAGGGTTCGGAGAACCACACTACGGAATTACATCCGACACATACTTACGGACTTACATCCGCTATACTTGTTTGCTAGACTCAAGTGAGTCTTACAGCCTCACTTTTACTATTTTATACATATGGGGTGAGGTACAATGCTTACTTTTCTTGAACACAAGTACGAACAACTCATTTTACTATACGGGATTGCATGAGTTACTTACTTTTACTGAAGTCTCTCCATCATATATCGTTAGTTATGGACTTAAGCGCGAACACTAGTTAATGGATCCATTAGGGAAATGACCCTCCCCGCCCGGGGTAGTAGCGCTACCACGAACTGTACCGTATAAACGGGCGACTATTATTCGTTACTTATGCTTGCTCAGTTACGAGCATGTCACGGGGGTAACTTATTACTTACGGGTTAAGCTTCGATTATGAGCCTCATGACAATGGTATAACTTACTTACTTTACATTTGCTGGATTGCAAATACCTGATTTACGCCTGCGGGCATTACTGATGAAAGCTTGTGTTCAAATATTAATATTATTTATAAACCTGTGAGATTCACCAACATTCGTGTTGACCCTTTTAGCTTTGTATCTCAGGTACACAGACGGATTAGGATTCCCTCAGGATACTAGCTAGAGTCGCATGATTTCTACACTGCATTTAACGGAGATTCTTAGCGTTATCTTTTGTATTTATTATGATTATGTAATAGAATCTCCCGCTATACGCGCGGACTTTAGGGAACTTCATTTTGTAACCAAAAACTCTATGTTTTCAAACATTTTATGTATGGAAATGTAACTATTTTACAAACGTTGCATATAGATGTCGTTTGCTTTACTTTTGTGCTGTGATATTTGATTAGTAGCACCCCAAAGCTTGCTTCCGCTGAACAGTGATTTTGGGGTGTTATAATATGGATGTAAGAATTGAACTAAAATTCAATTTTAATTTTCATGCTAAAAAATATAATTATGTGTCTATTAATTCAATATTGTTGAATATTTTAAATCTAATAACAAATTAGATTAATTGAAAAACGTTAACTTATTTTGGAATTCATATTTACTAATTAATAGATTAGCTAGATCATAGATATTTGATATTTAAATTGTGAAATACTTTTCTTAAAAGTTTTCGTTGACACGTAGTTAGCTTAGGTGGATTGAATAATCTTGAGAATTAAACAGAAAATGCCCCGTAGGATATAATTGAATTAGAGGTTGACACGTAAGCTTAGGTCTCCTCCTTTAGTTATAACTAGTTTTTATGATCGTGCGATGCACGATTAATAATTATAGGAAGATGAAAAAAATTGGGGATATGTACTTATATAGTCAAGTATACATAAATAACTGAACTAAGCACCTACGTATTGATATATTACAGCTTAGAAGGAATGTAGACCCTAACACTATACAAACAACATGTGTCTGGTTCATCGAAGTGATTTTACAAATTAATAATGAGTTATAGTGATTAGGCGTGTTCATAATTATCCGAAACCGACAAAACGAACCGAATATTGTAAAACCGTAGCGAATTTTAGGTTAACCGAACCGAAATTTTTTTATTTTTCGGTTTCGGTTAACCGAACCGGTATAATTTCGGTTCTTCGGTTTCGGTTCACGATATTGACTCAACCGGTTAACCGAAAAACCAAAAATTTTATTTTGCTATTTTAAATATGTGTTTATATATAGATATATGATCATATTACTAAATATTTTATAATTTATGATGTGATTTTTATACTTTTGTATTTATGTTAGTACGAATGTTCACTTATTTGCATTTTTAGTAGTTAAATATTTAGTTTCGTGACTAACTTAGTTCAACGTTTATACATTCATGTGTTTGTACTTAATGGAAAAGTTTTATGTTTATTGTTAAAATGATCAACGTGTTGGATTTATCACAAATATTCATCAAGTGAGTGTGTATTTATGTTTGGATATATATATTTTAAGTGATTGGTAAATACAACCGGTTAATTTGGTTAACCGTAATACCAAACCGGAAAAGCCGTTTAACCGATTATCGGTTAACCGAACTTTTCGATTTCGGTTTAGGTTCAAGAAAATGACGAACCGGGGATCCGGTTAACTGGTTTTCGGTTAACCGATCCTCCGGTTAACCGTCCATGAACACCCCTAATAGTGATCAATAACTTAATATTATCAAATACCGAACTTTCATGAAAATACATATCAAAACACGTATTAGTTTTAACCTGTTCGACACACGGGATGATTCATGTTCAACAATTCTCGATATTAATTTGCTAAAACAATTTATCTTATATAAACAACACAAAACAACAATGAGCATGTTGATAAACCTCGCGAATGATGAGTCAAATATATAATTAATCAAAACAACAAAGAGTAGGCAATGAAGTTTTGTCTTCATGATCATCTACTGATGAGTTGCTCTTCGTTACTTGTTCATTGAACTAATCAAATTTATCATGAAAACATTTAGAGGGTAATAAGATCAGAATGCATATAAATCTTTAATTTTTGAAGGAATTATTAATTATATAGAAATATATATCAGGAATAGATATCAAGTGAAACAAAATGCCTATTATTTATTTGTTAGAATCTACGTGTTATATTTTTTTTTAAGAGTTTAATAGCTAAAAAATAGATGAGTTTAGAATTTTTTCAATTTGAATGACACATATGGTTTTTTAGGAAGTTAAGGTAATGACACATAGAATTTTTAGTTAGTTGTCAAAAGAATAAATATGACACATAGGAAAAAGACTATCCTCTATTACTTATATAGGTAGAAGAAATCTAACGGACAATTTGTTATCTTAAATGATTGATCGAAATTATAATTCTACATGTTTAATTAATATCTATGCTACCATATTTAAGGTACAAGGTTCAAAACCCAAATTCTAGCTGATTTTATAAAAAGATTGACGAGTCAAAATTAGCGATCAACTCGAAAAAAATTGGATAACCATTTAGGTAAGCGGAGCAAACAAGCTAATAAGTTAAATCATTTATTTATATTATATTTGAAATTACTTTTCTGGTTAATCATATCTATTGACTCGTTGACATGAAGCTTAACTCAAATTCGATAAAAAAATAAAAGTGTTGACGGGATTTAAGTTAGTAGACTAATGGGTTTGAAAATCAAATTCTAAAGTAAGAAAACAATATTACACTATTAAAAAAATCATTAAAGGATGACATACAGGAAAAAAAAAAGACATAATACACCTATGGAAAAATTTTATGAAATCGCTGCATATCACGGGTAAAATGTTAGTCATTCTTAGTGAGAGTTTTTTTTTTCTTTTTAATTGTTGATGTGACAACGTAGTTATGTTTTTCTAAAAGGTCGAGGTTACACCAATCATTCACATAAACTTCCTTTACATCTTTTTAATTCCGGCTTCAACATTTACACATAATGAATCTATATAGGTTAAAGATAATCAACACATAATCTAAAGAGAACAATAATTTCCATTTTAAAAAGAAAAGGAATTAGGCCAAATTAAAAAAAAACATCAATGGGTTCTTAAAAAGGTGACCTTCTTAACAATTTTCAAACTACAATCAAGCTATCTCTTTGGCTTTGAAACAATATATAAAACACCATAACGAGGATTATTAGTTAAACTAAAAACAAGAGAAGGTAATCAAGGGTAGCATGAAGTTTGTTATTCTTCTTCATATTGTCATCCCAATATTGTTGTTCCAAATAGTGGATAGCAACACAACGGAAGTAAATATGATGAAGGCAATGTATGTGTTAGGGGATTCAACTGTTGATTGTGGAGAAAACACATTATTTTTCCCTTTCCTCCTTCATAACCTCTCTTTACATCCTTGTGATGGTCCTCCATCCTCCATTCTTCCTCACCTTCTTGGTAATTAACTTCACTTAATTTTCATTATTTATTTCTATGTAAGTGTAAGTGGTTTAAATCGATTAAAATATCATCTTGATCAATCCATTTCTTGATCTTCAAATTCTAAATAGCCAGGTTGATCACATAACTTTTTATCATCTTGGTGTTTCCTTCTTAGCATTTAAAAGGTTTCTATTAGTTTGCAGGTTTGCCGTTCTTAAAAAAGAAAAATATTGCGAGTTGACATATTTTTGTGCTCTATTTGTTGTTAATGTAGCCAAAAAGATTGGATTGCCATATCCCGTACCATTCTATAGCCAAAATGGATCGGCCGAGGTGCTTCTACGTGGAGTAAACCTAGGGTCAACGGGAGCCACAATCCTTAGCAACCCTACGAACCCCGTTCTCCAATCCCTTAACCAACAACTTCGCCAAGCTTATGAGATTTTTCAACTACTACAACTAGAACTTGACCAAGAAACCGCCAATGACTTCATCAAATCATCTACAATATTCTACATCTCGTTTGGTAAAGATGACTACATTGATCTCTTCCATAGCAATCCTACCAAGAGTGGAAGATCAAATGCTGAAAACATGTCTCGTCTTTTGGTAGATCAAATGACTAATGCTATTCAGTATCTTTATGGTTCAAACGTTAGGAAGTTTTTACTTATGGGGGTACCGCCTTTAGGATGTACTCCAAGGTTTTTGCATTCGACGAATGATTCAGTAAGTGATGGTGATCGCGATGGAAATGGTGTGGTTTGTGCAGATGACATCAACAACTTTGTTTTGGAGTACAATGCTTTTCTAGAGCAACGAATTGTACGCCTAAATATGGAATTGGCCGATGCTCAATTGATCTTTTGTGACCCTTATCGCGCAATGATGGAGATTATAAATAATCCTTACCTTTACGGTATGATTAATACTATATAGTATAACTTTTGTCGTTCTTTTTTGTTTCCTCAAATTAAATGGTTCTGTCATTATAGCACATATATTTAATGATATTTTTGCAGGAATTGAGAATGTAAAGAATGCATGTTGTGGGATGGGCAGGGAAAATGGGATACGTGGATGCATGTCTATGAACATGGCTTGTGAAGACCCTTCAACCTATGTGTGGTGGGATCTATTCAATCCAGGACGCAGAGTTAGCTCGCTGATTGCTGATTCAGCATGGTCTGGCCAATTATTGTCCGACATTTGTCGCCCTACCACGGTCCAAAAATTCTTGTCTCTTTCTTACATGTAACTCATACAAATTAAGCTAGTGACTTGGATTTTCAAAAAGAGGTTGAAAGAATAGGAAATCTCTAACATATATTGATTTTATTAGAAGATTAGATTGGCCAAATCCGATTGTGGGTTTAGGGTCCATTAAGATTAGGGTTTATGTTAGCTTATTCTTCAAGCCATATTCTATTATTAATAGACATGCAATATTAGTTATGTAAGGACAATGATTATATCAATAATATTATGGTGCTCTACATGGTATCAGAGCCAAACATCTAGGCTAGTGAAAAAGAAATTATTATCCTCCAATCACCAATGGATATTCTATTATAAATAGACATGCAATATTAGTTATGTAAGGACAACGATTATATCAATAATATTATGGTGCTCTACATGGTATCAGAGTCAAACATCTAGGCTAGCGAAAAAGAAATCATTATCCTCCAATCACTAATGGGTGATTCGGAGGGATCTTACTTTTCCGTCGAAGCAACACAAATACCATCATGCAAATCTTTTTGATTATTTTATTAGTCAATCGTTTATATTATCGTATCTGCTCCATTTGCTTTGTCTATTGTTTTCAACTTGTCCAAAATAAAAATATTTTTTGTTAAAAAAATCTCTAGTTGCTTTTCTAGTTCTCATCCTCTTGATTCCTACTTTTATTATCATATTTTCCGTTCTTTTTAATTCTACTTCTTTTCCCCAAAAAAAAAAAGTTATGTTCTTCTATCGTTTTCTTTATTTTCCACGATTTTATTGTTTTCTTTTATATTTGAATTTTTCCTACATATTTCATAAACCCTAGCCTAATGTTGATTTAACCATCAATCAACTAATAATGAGTCATCAACATAACTTCTGGCTTTAACACCGAAGATCATTGTTGTCTTCGAAAATAGTTGACCGAACAATTGTCGCTCCTACCTAGGCAAAGCAAGCCATGACGTGAAAAAAAACGTTACAGAAAGGGGGAAGTCGTCAAACAGTATACAACTTTGCCGAATACAACTTTGTCTTCGTACCAACAACAAAAAGGAATAAGCAAACAAAATCAACTGTTGCTCCAGTTTGTTCATCCGGAAGCCTCCCGTTCAAACTGCGGGGGAGTATTAGAAGATTAGGTTGGCCCAAACCCGATTGTGAGTTTAGGGTCTATTAAGATTAGGGTTTATGTTAGCTTATTCTTCAAGCCATATTCTATTATAAATAGACATGCAATATTAGTTATGTAATGACAACGATTATATCAATAATATTACGGTGCTCTACAGATTTGTCTCGAAACTCCATATTCAGTTTCTAAGTTTATGATTATGAAACTAGATTGAGCTAGGCTTTTCGTATGTCATTTAAATGTGATCCGCGAAATATTCACAATCCGCATATGTAGGTCAAGTTACGGAGAAAAATTAGTTTTCCTTTCTTATGTATTGTAAATTGTAATATGATTTGATTTGTGATAGTTGTTACAAAACTATGATAAGAGATGAATACCAAAGATTGTATGCATGTGAGAGTGTGTGACTAAAAAGGATTATCAAATGTGTGAATTTTAGAGGGTGTAATTAGTAATGGGCCTGGAGAAGGTCCACAAGAGATGATTACTAGGTCAGATATGTGGGCGAATGTAATTGATAAAGCCCGTAAATTTTTGATGTAGATAACCTATCTTAGAAAATAAAAAATTACACACTTTGTAAAAACCACATTACAAAATGATCATAAAGATTTTTTATATTGTCCACATGTGAATGAAGGAAAACACGAATTTTACATGATTATGGTATATGGTATAACTGAACCTCATTGAGTTCGACCAACTACCGTACTTTTCAATTAATTACAAGTTCAAGTGAACGAAGCAAACAACATTATTCAAATGGAGGTTTAGAAGTTGGAAGCCTTCAAATTTCCTAAGAAACAAGGTTAGCCTAATGGTGGTCAAGGTTCCTTTGTAAGCCCAAAGAGCTTAGATATATGATAATCAACAATGTGAGTCATGTGATCCACAAAACGACAAGATCAATACCCAATCAATGTTTACGAGAAAAATAAGAGACAACCTCTGAAACGAGCTTCTGAAATGACAACCGGATAGATGATATATAGTATTATTTAATAATTTTTTTTCTTTTACGAGAAATATAAGAGACAGCCTCTGAAACGAGCTTCTGAAATGACAACCGGATAGATGATATATAGTATTATTTAATAATTTTTTTCTTTCCAAAATTGAATAAAATAAATAATAATAAGCTTCTATCAGGTTCTCATTACATAAGCACAAAAGAGTTTGTTAACGCTAATTCTAAATAGTCAAATATTGACCAAGTAACAGGTTCTCATTATAAAATATATGTTATCGGGTTTCAGTTAATTAGGAGGTCATTGTAGGGACTAATGGGCACGATCTTATGAAGTTAGTTTTGTTTTCCAATATTTTTTCGCTTGAGTTAGTTTTCTTCAATATATCAAGTCCAAGTAATTTTTGTATTATTCAAGTATTGAGAAATTAGAAGAGATAATCGCCCCATACCGGTGTGTGAAAATTTACTTTTGGGTTGTCTCTTATTTGGGTATTGATTTGATCCCGTGTATCTGATTACCAATAGACCGAAGAGATGTGCAAAGCCACAAAACTTCAACAATAGCCACATTAATGGGCCAATAAGGTCCATCAAGAAGAATGAGCCAAACCACACAAGATGAAGTGCATTTGGACTTTTTAGCTCTAGTAATTTTGGGCCAGTTGCTGCAACAAGTGGGCCAAAAAGAAAAGCTAACTAATGCTTGTAATTGGTCTTAAAGAAGAAACTTGGGGATTAGGTCGGAAGCTGTTGAATTAATTGAAATAGATGAATTAAACTTGAATGGCCATACACCTTAATTGAGTTGATAGTAGTCGTGATAAAAATACCAAAATCGAAAAAAACCAAAACCGTAACTGATCCTAATCGGTTTTCTTAATAATCGGTCCGGTTATTATAAAACCGCCATTTAGTAACTGATTATGAAATAGCCGTTGAAAATCTGTTAGTAACCGGTTTTTTCCAAACCGGTTATAATTACCGGTTGATAACCATGTTAGCAAAACTAAGTGACATTAATTTTTATGTCACACTATAGATTTTATGAGACAAAGGGTAAACTGATTAGGAAACATTACAAGCGACTTCTAGAAGACTTGGAGATAAAGTTAAATCAACTGAAGATCGACATAGAAGAATAAAAGGAACTAGTTTCCTGCTATGAGTCTGTTTCCTATTGTAAGTCTTGGAACTCTATAAATAAAGAGAACCCTTGACATTTAGAGGCGTGTTACCTAGTGTATTTACCTAAGGTAAATCACGATCTCATAACTAGAGATTGTTCCCCATATATACGCGTATAAGAGTTTAAATATCTCTAAGGTTGTAAGCCGCGATACATAGAAGTTGCATCCATCTTGTTAATTTTATTAATAAGATTAAGGATTTGATATTTAAAATCTTTTTAGTGTTCTTCATATTGTTTATCCAGCAAAATGTGTAAATTGGCGGGAACTCTTCATATTGTTTATATTGTGTTTTAATCTTTTGTTCGTATGCATTGTACATGTTTACCCTATGATTTGCTTCTTGCTAGCTAGCTAGTTTAAAAAATTTTTGAGTCTCGTAACACATGGTCAGAGCAAAACCAATTATCCAAAAGGTATGCAATGTATCGACAAGTTGAAAAACATACATGCCTAACAATGATCATTTTCATTATCACAAAAGTGAAGCAACATTTGACCTAGTGCAATAAATCCAAAGTAGGGCATCAAATCTTGACTCCTGTTCTTGATCCCCCCACTATACAGTCAAACTCAAATGTTGTTTAAAATATGTTATGTTATTCAACGTATTTATTTGTTCGTTAAGCTTAAGTCGGTGCTAATTTGATATAAGAGAGTGACAAAGAAAGAAGTGACTTAAAGCCCATTGTAAGATAAGGTAAATCCCCACAAGCAACTAGCACTTGAGTCGTTTTCAGCGTTTTTTTTCTTCTCTTTGTATAATCCATGGAGGAAAAAAAGCACTTTTTATTTGCTAAAAAATAGGCTTTTTCTTGAGTGAAAGCCAAGAACTACATGTGCCAATAATATGGGTATATATAGTACTATGGCCTAATGGTCAACTACGGTTTGCCAATAATGTCATTCCCTATAGTTGGTTAGGTTTACACCATTATATAAATTTATCCTCACTTTAACATTTTTATGTAAATGTATGAGAAGCTAGTGTTGTAGTTTTAAGGGATAAGTATCTGTAAATGTATCAAACTCTTTAGTCAAAATTTCTATTGTATGTATCAACTTTCAAAACTTCTATCGTATGTATCTAACTTTCGATTATTGTTAACTAACATGACTGATGTGTCATCCATACATAGTACACATGTGGCATTCATACAAAGTGCTACGTAGAAAAATTACATACAATTAGCATAAATTGAAAGTTGAATACATGTAATAGAGATTTTGAAAGTTGATACATACTATAGAGATTTTGACAAAGTTTGATACATTTTCAGACATTTAGCCCTAGTTTTAATGTTTACGGAACCCGATCTTATATGTGGAGAGTTAGATACACATACAATTAAAAGTTTATATTCATAAATGTGGTTGATCAATTTAAGAGCAAACAGAAGCAAACAGAGCGGGGAGGCCTTCCATGAAAATGTGGTTCATTTTAAAGGCAAACGGAGTTGGGAGGCCTTCAACGGCGTTAAGGGCATTGAACTCCTTCAGTGGTTGGGCTTCCAATCCCTAATAGTTGAACTTGACGTGGAGGTGCTGAAGTTAAGTTGGTATACCAACGCTCTATGGAGAAATTATAATGTATATTTTGTCCGAATGCATATATACATTGTGGATCTTATCATTTCAATGTGGAATTACTTCCATCCGAGTTGAAAACCAGTGTGGAACAGGAAGTTGAATTCCAATTCCATATATACTAATTCCACACTGATATCACTCCTTTACTCCTCGTACTATTAGTTGTAAATATTTACATTGACTGGTGTAGTACTAATGTAAAATGAAACACATATAAGAACTGTGTGAATAGCGATTGACATATATAATTGCATGGTAAAGTGGAGTTGTCACTCTGTTATTCTAGATAAATGCACTAGCATACATTAAAGAAGATTTTCACGTCCTTTCAATGGTTTTTATCGTCGTCGTTTTCTACTGTTCACCCTTCATAATAAAAAAGTACCTTTGATATAAATTCCAGTCGATCTTCCCAAATGAAAATCATTGTTTAATTTGTTCCAGTTTAATTAGCAAACAATCCATGCTTAATGCTATATGATAGACAAGGGTTTTCGAACCTTATATATGCTAAACGTAGGATATATAGAAAATTATGTGTGCTTAATATTTTTAATGAATAATAGATAGATTTCACTAATTCTCTTTTTGCATATTCATATCGTTTTACCATATTTTTACAAATCACATTGTCAAGCTGATGAACTAGATCGCCATACTTATCAGTTTTGTAGTTGGCAATTCGCCAATTCGGTGAACCCGTACGTGTCAAGTATATAGCGGATTTAAGCGCTGCAGCCAAAACAATCCTATTTCGACTTCCTTTGTCGTTGCTGTAAATTGAAGGTCTCGGTGACGAGATCTTAGGATAAGTTGCTAAAACAAACGGGGTTTAGGATCACTACAGTAGATTATGTAAAAATTTTAATATATGTATATAATGGAATGTGTGGGTAAACTTTGAAGTTAAAACTAAACCATGAAACTAATTAAATTAATTGGTAATGATAAATATAGATCGCTTTCGGTTTTAGATTGGTTGGGGGGAGTACGTTAGTCCGCTTGTAGAACCCACAAAAATGTGTTCCTATGATCTTTTCACATAACAAGTTATAATTTGAACCACTTTCTAAGTGCTTTCAGGGACCCATTTATGTTTAGTCAATTCCACTTTTATATTTTCATCCCCAATTGTCTTGCAAAACGTCGATAACCAGTAACGCTAACCGATCCACACGTCCCACTTCAAATACAATACGTGAAGGTAATGCTGAACATACGTTTCAGACTGACCCAGTGACCTGCTAAGAAAGAGTGAAATATTATACAAATTATATTATATTATATTATAAATACAGTTAAAATCATCTACTTTCACCCTTGTGAAATAGAAAGGAAGAAGGGATGAATAGGAAATATTGATATACATTACTTTCAAAGTAGTGAAAGTAGTGTATATAAGTATACAAGCTAGCCATTTATCTAGAAATTATCTTTTGTTAAGAATGAACGAGGTGATTGATCACTTAGGGCATTTCATTTATAGTGCCCTACAAATAAACATATGTATATATACAATTTGATAGATATTTTGATTTTTAATTAAATTATAGATGATATGCTTTATTCCGTCAAAATTGATGGTGTCAAAGAAAAATTGATTAGTTAATTTATATATCGTTAACCATGTACTATAATTTTTCATTTTATTCGGTCTCATTTTTGTGATTAGCATCATTTTACCCGGGGACTCTAAAACCTCGTAGACGAGCCTGATATGGCTAAGATGCCAAAAGTTAGATTGAAGAGTTTGACAAGATAACATAATGAATTGAAGCCACGTATATGCATATATATAGCTTTGAAAGAGAGAGCCATTATTTGTTAGGTTCATGCAAGAGTTTGTGTAATGCTTATTACCCACGCTATAATTTCTTCAAGTAAAATTTTGTGGGGAACATTGACTAATTTAAGTAAGAAGACAATGCTAGAGAGTTAGGTAATTTCAAATTTCTTTCTATAATTTGAATGTCAAATTTTTTTCTCTATTGATAAAATTTGAATATTCATTTACTTTATTAACTTTATAGCAGAATTTACTTGTAGATACAATTGTCAAACTTGAAGTAGGGTGTTCATAATTATCTGAAACCGAACCGAATATTGTAAAACTGTAGTGAATTTTAGGTTAATCGAACCGAAATTTTTTTATTTTTCGGTTTCGGTTAACCGAACCGGTATAATTTCAGTTTTTCGGTTTCGGTTTCGGTTCAGGATATTGACTCAACCGTTAACCGAAAAATCGAAAATTTTATTTTGCTATTTTAAATATGTGTTTATATATAGATATATGATAATATTACTAAATATTTTATAATTTATAATGCGATTTTTATACTTTTGTATTTATGTTAGTACGAATGTTCACTTATTTGCATTATTAGTAGTTAAATATTTAGTTTCGAGACTAACTTAGTTCAACGTTTATACATTCATGTGTTTGTACCTAATGGAAAAGTTTTATGTTTATTGTTAAAATGATCTACGTGTTGAATTATCACAAATATTCATCAAGTGAGTGTGTATTTATGTTTTGATATATATATGTTAAGTGATTGGTAAATACAACCGGTTAATTTGAACCGTATAACCGAACCGAAAAATCCGGTTAACCGATTACCGGTTAACCGAACTTTTCAGTTTCTGTTTAGGTTCAAAAAAATGACGAACCGGGGATCCGGTTAACCGGTCTTCGGTTAACCGATCCTCCGATTAACCGTCCATGAACACCCCTAACTTGAAGTAATAATAGGTGATGATCACAAATATATATATATATATATATATATATATATATATATATATATATATATATATATATATATATATATATATATATATATACGAAACGCCTGGAATTTTTTTTAAAGACTAATAGTAAATTTATGGTCCCATTTACATAATATAAATATTCAAAATGCAAGACTTAAACAAAACTAAATTTCTTAAAATAATTAAAATCGTGTCGCAAAGAGAGGGATTATGGATCTACCCGTCGGGTACTAACCATGATCCAACAAGGGTTGACTTCTGTCTTATTTTGTGAAGGGTCTACCCGTTTGATGGGTGGGTACCCGTCGGGTACCCTTTCCTGGTAATAAGGGAAGCGCGTCATGAAAATGTGAAATCACGTCGTGATACGGTGAGATCGCATAGCGATTTATAAGAATCGCATCGTGACACTGTGCATCTGCAGACCTGCAAACTCAATTTTAAAATATCAACTTTCGACGCGCATAACTTATAATTCGATTTGAGTTATGACCCGATATTTTGTATACACATTCACTATAGCAATATAAAACTTTCGCTTTTGACACTTTTTCAATTTTCACAAAAATGCAAGATTTGGACGTGTGACTCATTTTTGACAATTTTAAATATTTTTAAAGTAACATCCAAATCACAAACCACATATGCTACAACTCTGACCCTTTGACCACTATTCTAGCAACATAAAACAAATTTGACACCAATAACAAAAAGGCCATAACACTAATCCATCTTTAATTTTTCAATTCACATTTAAATGGCCCATTTGGCACCTTTTTGACCCGTTTATCAAATAACCATATCTCAACCAAATCTTTACCCAATTTAACCCATATTTGACTATATCAACATAGTTAACTACTTGTCAACTTCAATTTCAACCAACAATTAACATTAACACTTCGATAAAATAAACCATTTACACTAAATTAGATTCATAATTTACTAACATTCACATATACTATATCACTTCATGTTTACTTGACTTTCAAAGTCAAATATAACCATACTAAAGACTTCATGTTTGACCCACAATTTATCTTTCAGAAACATGTAGTTTGAGCGCATTACACAAGTTAACATCACATGATAATCAAAAGAGAATATGGCTTGCAACTCACATCAAACGCAAGCAATCAACGCTATATTTTCTTTATTTACTTTCCTTCACGATATGCACTAGTACCTACATAATATAAACTCATAAAAGGGTAAGCAAACACGCTTAATGAGCTTATGAGCAATTAACTAAGTAATTCATCACATAACACATCAATTATTAAATCAAGTAACAAGAACATGTAATCCTTAAAGAAATAACTACTTGAACAATGGGTAGAGATTAATCACTATGTGGATCCTCGTTCAATAACTACATAATAGCTTAATACCATACCACAACGATATGCATATTAAGCTCAACATCATAAGGCTAGTAAAACTAGCAAATCTCTACACAATTGTCCATTTCACATAAATCACAACCATAATTTTTAATTGGAAACTAAAAGAAGTTACCAATACACAAGTACTTGATTATGCAAACCTCTTGCTCGAAAGCAATCCGGAATGCACAACTACTTCTTATTTAATTCCCATAACACTCACATTGGTGTTTGGATAATAATTAACAACAATTGATCAACGTATGGTTTCCCACTTCTTTAACACCTAAACATATACACATAACCATAACAATACATTTAGAATCTAAAACTCATGACAACTAACTAAAAATCATATTTAACCCTTCTCCACTTTGAGTAGTTTAGCTAACTAACTAACCAAATTTAACCTTCAACATTCATAACCACTTCTAATACTTGAATATTTGTTCTATCATCTTTTTAACACTCTAATACAGTTATAAACACACTTTTAAGTGTATTTCTAGGCTAAGGAAATGTAGTGCAATAATTGGTTCAATTCAATCTACACAAATTTTGGCACAACCCTTAAAATCACTCAAGGATATAATTAGTGATTTCATCAATTCTAAGATTTATTATGATTATCAACAAGTATAACAACACTCATAAACACTAAATTCACTAATTTAAATCCCTAACTCGTATTAATTTCCACTAATCATAAATAACCCACTAAACCCATTTCTAGGTTAAGAATAGAAGAAAATCACTTACAATAGGTTGAAGAGAATGGAGAAGATGTTTATTTGAGAATTAGAGACTTAAATTAGAACACAACCCATACCAAGCTTTGAAGCATCACAATAAACAACCATATGCTCAGTACCTTCAGGTAGATTGAGGATAGGAGCTTCCCTATCCTCAATATGGCTTGCAGCTCACTAAAAATCATGACAACTAACTAAAAATCATATTTCACCCTTCCCCACTTTGAGTAGTTTAGCTAAATCATTAACTAACTAACCAAATTTAACCTTCAACATTCATAACCACTTCTAACACTTGAATATTTGTTCTATCATCATTTTAACACTCTAAGACATTTATAAACACACTTTTAATGTATTTCCAGGCTAAGGAAATGTAGTGCAGTAATTGGTTCAATTCAATCTACACAAATTTTGGCAAAACCCTTAAAATTACTCAAGGATATAATTAGTGATTTCATCACTTCTAAGATTTATTATGATTATAAACAAGTATAATGATGTGTGCTAAGTATAGTCAATTAAAATAATAACAAGTTTTAAACACATGAAATATTAAATAATACTATCACACAATACAGACAAGACTGACCCGTTCGTATAATATAGCTTTATAAGTAAGTCCAGGTATCGAACACAGGGGAGGTGGAATCTTTAATTAATCCATAAACTAATGTTTTCAATATTCACAATTAATTACAATTAATATTACAGATAAAAGGGGGGACGTTTTAGTTCCGTTCGAACATATATTTATTTTTGTAGGTTCCCTTATCTCTGATCTAATCGAATCGAAATCAACCAAACGTGCGAAATCCGTTTAATTGAATATATGAACGTTTATGAATCACACGAACACTTCTATAACGTTTTCTTTGTATTCACAATTGAGTATAAACGTTACAAGCTTTTCTCCTCTCTCTCTCACACACAAAAACGCCTCACTCTATCTCTCTAACGACCAACCCTAAAACTGAACCATAACTCTCTATTTATAGGCTGTCCATACCCTATAGCGACACTAGCCAAGTGTCGCTATATGCGACACTTGCTTAGTGTCGCATAAACACTAATTTGTGTATATTTTCTATTTCACTATTCGTTTACAGACTCGCATATACACACTAAACATTATACAAACGCAGACTAATTGACTTTAACGATTACAAACGTTTGACCAACTGACTGACACACAAAATGCACCAACAAACTCCCCCATGTCAGCAGCTTGGTCAAATAAGTCTTCAATTAGTCTTCATCAACAAACTCTTTCATGTCAGCAACAATCAGAAACTCTTTCATGTCTTTAACAATAAGAATCTCCCCCATTGAGATAACATGGTCTTCAAAGAAATCTTGATGTCCAAATTCATGTGACTAACACAAATTCATCATACAGTAAGATCTTCAAACTATGTGACCATCTCTCAATCATCAGCAGCTTCTCCAATAGAATTTATCTTCACAGTCTTTGGAGAATAACTGACATCCTTTACATCTTCAAAATTTGACTTTAACAAGATATGTGATGTTTGAAGAAAATAATATAGAAATAAAATCTTTTTGTATTTTCTTTATAAAGGAAAAGTAAAGAACAAAGATTGAAACAAATTTAGGGATAGGATTGTTTTACGTCTGCTTTGAGATCATATCAGGCCAACATACAATTATTAGGAAATAGTAAGTGTTATTTCGATTATCAGTATATTTGTCCACTTTAAATTTACTTAGCATATTTAAAGTACCTTTTATAAAAATTATTTCAAAACGATTACTGGTATTGTTTGTCCACTTAAACATGTTACATCCGGGTCTGTGAGTTAACCTTTTATTGTTAGTATGAATATATATCCATGGTCCCCACCTATGACATACCCCTGTAACCCAGACATGAGCAAAACTTCCAAATCCAGATAGAATATAAGAATATCATTTTTAAGAATCAAGTCAGCGGTGACAGGTCTGTACTTACGTACAACAGAGCGACATAACTTGATTCAGGTTTAAGCAAAACCAGACTTGGTCAAACCATTTTGGCGACCTAGTTAGGTATCTTATGATTTAAGACTTTTTCAAGTTCATTGACTTGCGTTTGCTTAACTTTTAAGCATATACTAATTAAGACCAGGTCTGTACTTACGTACAACAGAGGAAACAATCAGTATAAACCCCCAAATGATTTCAAATAAACTTCAGGTATAGAAATATGTCATGCTATGTTAAGGAATTAAGACATTTAGTCGTACATCATATGGTGTTTACCACAAGATCATAGACACATATTAGAATTACTTCTTAAGAACCCAGAAACTGGTGTGTAACATGTCTACCAGTACATCATATGATGAAGCTAATATTTATAAAAGCTATTTTAAAATATGCCAGATAAACCTACTGACACATCAAACATAAACCTTAAAATTTCCCGTTTTATGCATGTCACCCAATGTACTATCATATCCCAAGTTGTTTACAGACACAATCCGATATCTTTTTGATGAATAAGAATCTTGCTGTTCACATTTCTGATCCGAATAATCAGAATTTTAATTACTCCCCCTGAACAGCAAATTCTTTTCAGAAATTCAATTTAAATGTACTCCCCTTAAACATTGAACATATTTTTGTAATTTTTATTTAAGATATTTCGCAACATTGCATTTCTTTGATACTAACAAGTACAAAGAATGGCTGTTGCAATTATAATAAAATATAAAAGAAAAATATCAAAATCACATATCAAGTCAAGTCAAATGCCGTTTAGCACTTTTACCACCACGAAACTTCAGAAATCATCATAACATTCGTCCAACTATATCCACATCCATGCAGTCACTAAAAATATTACTTTACAAGAAACTGACTGCATCACCACAAACAATTAAACATTAGTACTTATGGGACACCCAAGCCTTGATAGACTTGGGTTGTCCATGATCATCCATAATCATCACATCAATGAGTTTATGATATTTTAAAAACTCAGAAGATTTCATTGATGCGTTGTTTGTGGATTTGGGTTTCCAAACCTGTTTAGGTTCAGATGATTTGTTTTCAACAATGTTATGCTGTTGAACTTGAGATCTACTAGGCACAACTTTGTTTACTCTTGCCATAGGTTTTGGAGAATTTGATGCACAACTAGATACAGGCGAATGCGAAAAACGCCTTGAAAAAGGTTTTGAAAAAGAATTCCTGAAAGAGGAAGTTCTTGGCATCCCTCTACCAAACCTATCTAGGGATAATAACCTACAATCCCTAATAAGATGGCCCTGTTGACCACAACGATAACAAGAACGACGCTCCACAAAAGATGTATTCCAATGAGTTCCCTCAAAGCATTTCGGTGGAGGACAATACACAGAAGGTCTATTAGCAGGAACATTTCTTGAACATGCACTCTTAGGTGTACATGTTGAAGTAGATGTTCCTGAGGTTGATTTAGTAGATTTTGAATCTCTTTTATCATTTTTAACTTTGAAAGATTCATTATCAACTTTAGCTTTGCCTTTGCATTTAAAACAGTCAGGTTTGACAGCTATTTTCTCAACCTTAATGGTAGATTCTTCTGGTATATCTTCTACCTCAAAAATCTCCTCAATACTAACTTGAGATTGACTTTCAGGTTTAACAAACTTAGGCAAGGGATACTCTGGCCTTTTGGTTTTCTCCTTTGCCTGTTTGTTTTCCTTTGCTTCTTTTGATTTAATACCATAAAGCAATGCATAATCGACTGGAATCTCTTCAGTGTCTTCCTTAACAGGCATAGGACAGTATTCGACATGGGAAGGTGGTGGTACTTGGTTATAACCAAGTCCTGCCTTCTTTTTACCTCCTGTCCCTTGCTTGTTAACGATTTCATTAAAGACAACTGTTGCTGAAGAAGAACCTAAAATTTTGCTTTTATGGTTATCGTACTCACTTTTTAAATCAGAAAGCTCCTTTCTTAACCGTTCTATTTCAGTAAGATAGCTGTTGATAGCATCTTGTTGACTAAAAACTTTCGATTTGTAAGTCTGTGTGTCTAACTTATATGCCTCAATTTTCTCATCATAAAGTTTCTCATTAGCTTTAAGAAAATTGTTTGATTCATTAAGCTTGTCAACCTTTTTTCGTAAATCTATGTTGTCTTTCTGAAAAATGTGCAAAGATTCAGTCAATTTAATGCACGAGATACAGTTTAGAGATGCTTCAGGTTCAATGTGTACCTTTGGTGCATTAGAATCAACATCTTTTTTCGGATCCACCATTGCATTATGTTGAGGTTATTCTTCCTTTTTATAACTACCACAACGCTTTTCAATGGCAGCCCAGAGATCATACGCATTGTCGTAAGCCTTAAACTCCTTTAAGATCTCCGTAGATAAAGATCCTTTAATTGCGCTGAGAGTCTTCTTTTCATTATCCCATGCTTTGTGTTCTTCGAGAGTCATTGATCTATATAATTTTGCAATTTTTGTTCCTTCCATGACTGGTATTTCATATCTCTCAGTCAATGTAATCCACATGTTTGGATCATTAAAAGAGATATAGTCTTCAAAAGCTCTCCTCCAGCTTGAGTAGTATGTGTTTGGAGTGAACATCGGAAGGTTGTAGCCAGCACTATGCCAACGTGACATCTTTTAAACAAAACTTTAGCAAAAACCAGACAACCAGATTCTCCCACCAAAATTTGATTTGAAAATATTTAAAATTGGGCAAGCACAACTAAACTTTTCCCAAACTAGAATTATGAACTTTCAAGCTCAAAAACAAAATTTGGTACTACAAATTTTTCGCGAATTTCCCGCCAAAAATTCGACCGAAAACGTCCAAAAATGGCCGGGTAAAATGAAACTTTTTCCAGGCTAAAAATGAACACAACAAGTGACACTAGAGCGACACTAGGTAAGTGTCGCTAAAATTCACAAGTGACGCTATGAAGTGACGCACAACAAGTGACGCACTAAAGTGACGCTAGAGGGTAAGTGACGCTAAGGAGTGACGCTTAGAGGGTAAGTGACGCACTTGAGTGTCGGCAAAACCCTAGTTGGAACTTACGAAGTGACGCACTTGAGTGACGCTCGAAGTGACGCTTGAAGGTAAGTGACGCTATCAAGTGACGCAACGAGTGACGCAAAAACGCGGCTGTCAGCTCAAAAAACCCTAAAAATCAAAATTTTCGAAACCCTAACGAAAATTGACGAAAGGCGAATGAATTTGTACCAAAAATCAACCCAAAACTCAATATAATCAACACAAATAACCTAGAAACTGATAATAATCGATTAATACCTTCGCGAATCAACCGAAAACGTTCAAAACACGATCCGAAACCGTCGAATCCTTGATTCACGGCTCTGATACCACTTGTAGGTTCCCTTATCTCTGATCTAATCGAATCGAAATCAACCAAACGTGCGGAATCCGTTTAATTGAATATATGAACGTTTATGAATCACACGAACACTTCTATAACGTTTTCTTTGTATTCACAATTGAGTATAAACGTTACAAGCTTTTCTCCTCTCTCTCTCACACACAAAAATGCCTCACTCTATCTCTCTAACGACCAACCCTAAAACTGAACCATAACTCTCTATTTATAGGCTGTCCATACCCTATAGCGACACTAGCCAAGTGTCGCTATATGCGACACTTGCTTAGTGTCGCATAAACACTAATTTGTGTATATTTTCTATTTCACTATTCGTTTACAGACTCGCATATACACACTAAACATTATACAAACGCAGACTAATTGACTTTAACGATTACAAACGTTTGACCAACTGACTGACACACAAAATGCACCAACAATTTTGATTCAGAATTAAGATAACTAAAGTAATTTAAGTAATTAAGAGACAACTAAGGTAAATTAGGTAGATCGGAGATATATTTTATCTAGTCTATCTATGTTATATTCAAATTCTCCTATATGTTTACTTTTGTTAGCTGATTGAATTTATGTTGAAATATAAAAGTGGATATCCTCCTTGGTTGGGTTTAAGTATCCTGGATAGCCTCCTATGGTCGGGTTTAAGTATCCTTTATGAAGCTCTTCAACGTATACTAAGGTTAACTAACTTCGGGGTCTCGAATGTTATTATCTAATCAATTATAGTTTAATCCAGTAATAATTATAACCTATCACGCAGTCTGGTATTTAAGTTACATTCAAAACATAAACCTAAATTATTAATCGATGCATACAAGTACTCACTATAGCATGAATCTCATAATCATATAATCAATATAGATATAAGCTTAATAACATTCATAAAATCAATCAACATAAACATATAATCAAATAATTATATAAACATCATTCCTCTAAACAAATATGTTAAAGAACAATCAATATCCAATGATAAGAAAACAAGATCTAAATACAAATATAAGTAAAAGATCTAGAATTGAACCAAGAAATCGAATTATTCTTCGTTAGGGTTGCAAGTCCTCAATCCCTAGCCTCCTAGCCTCCAAATTCGACCTAGAGTTGTTTCTTAACCCTTATAATCAACTTTTGCTCTCCAAATTCATATATGGTTTCGTCTGGTCGAACCCTCTATTTATAGTTTTTGAGAACCGCAAGTCCAACCGCTGGTTGGTGTACTCAACCGCCGATTAGAGTACTTTCTCTCAAAGTAAACTCTGCGATTTTCACCAACTTTAATATAAATATTCAACCGCCGGTTGATAACCTCAACCACCGGTTGAGTCTTCATTCCAGAATCTTCCAAAGTCGGGCCATGTTCATTCTTTTTGGGCTATTGGTCTTCTTAATCCGTTTTTCTTCATTCTTTAAGCCCAATATACTTTATCTTTAGGTTTAGTCTTCAATTTAGGCCTAAAATATCTTCAATCTTCTCTTTATTTTCATTATTTTAAAGCGCTTTTCTCGTTCTTTTCTTTATTTATTTACTTTTAAACCTATATTTCAATATAAATAAATTAAGTATCTAAACCAACATAAATGCAATAAAAGTGTCTAAAATATAGGGATTATATATATATATATATATATATATATATATATATATATATATATCATATTATTTGTGTGAGCGTCCTCGGATCAGAATACGCAAACTAGAACGAACATATATTCATGCGGAAAACAAATATATGCAATCACAATATGAATTGTAATAAAGAAGAGAGAGATGAATGTATCAAACAGGAAATCTTGATTATAATGCAATATCAATCTTTCATATACAAGAAGTCCAAATATACAAGTGTATGTCTACAAGTGATCTCTCAAAAAGCTCTCAAAAACACACACACAAAAATGACTTTAACTGACCTATTTATAGACAAGTATTAATACGACAATTCAAGTGCAATCCGTGAATAGACATTCACGGAATTACACCTTCCGTGAATCCAAGCATTCACGGAATGCAAATGTCGGATCCAAGCATTCACGGATAATCCACTATTGTCGAATCCTTATCATTCACGGACAATCCACTATTGTCGAATCCTTATCATTCACGGACAAACTAATCCACAAAACATTAACATTCACGGACAAACTTATTCACGGATTAACACTTAGACAAAAATAAGTATTAATCAACTTTTGTCTTTACAAACTCCCCCTTTGATAATACTTGATTCTTTTCTTCAAATCTTCAAGCATATCCAGGAAGATTACATTCAGCAAAAATCCCATGTGAGCAACATACTTCGACAACCCGTTGAAACTTCAATGCCATTTTTTCATCGTCATATGCATCATCATAAACAATCGGATTCACGAGCAACACTTCAAGATCATCTTTTGAAAGATTGATTAAGCTCAATGGATCAAACACATACACAATTGACTCTCTGTTCCACATCACTTCTCCATTCAAATCTCTATCATAACAAGCAATTTCTGCTTCTCCAGTTGATCCGTTATATCTCCAATGACTCACAAACTTAGAAAAATTCACAGGCAATTTCTCAAGTGGAATCTTTGTCATACATTTGACTCGAGGATATGTCAAAGTAACTCTTGGTTGATTGGAAATCGGATCGATATCAAAATAATCAACGGTTCTCAATGGGAAAGTTTCCTTAACCCATGTGAATTTCCCATTATTACTTTTTCTTATTAAAGTATCTGCCATCCAATTGATCAAACCATGTCTTGAACGATTAATGATATCCACTGAAGCCAAATGATTGATTTCACATTTAGGCAATTTTTCTAAGGCTTTGAATGTAGAGTGGAAGTACTGAAGTCCATCAGTCCTCTTAATGATGAATACTTTGTTGTCATTATCATATTTCCATCTGATAATTCGACCAACACATTCATATCTTGGTATTTTAAAGAACTTCCAAACTGTAACCACTGGAGTTGTTTGTTCAGGAAACCACCAAGAAACTTTTTGCTCTGGCTCTTTATCATCATCAGAATCTTTCCATAACCCTTCTTGTGAACACATATCTGACTGAACATTTTCCGGATGAAGTTCATCTTCAGAATCTTCCCAGTCTTCAACGTGAACATAATCAAAATCAGGTTCAAATCCCGGAGGATATTCTGGATCGAATTCTTCAAAATCATAATCACCATCATTGCAAAGTTCAATAAATGGTATGAGATCTTCAATAATCATATTCAAAGGAGTTGGACAAAGCACCTCTTCATCTTCAATGCTATCCATTAATTCCTCCTGATCAAAAGTTCGTGATGATTCTCCAAACTCAAACATTCCATCACTATCATTTACTGCACTTATTGGATCAACTTCTAATGGTTCTTTTTCTTAAAATACAACCAATGCTTGTGAGAAATTTGGTTGATCACCATCATTAGAATCATTTCCATCATTAGTGTTATCAGCATTTTCAGTAATATCATCACCATCATCACCATCATCACCATCACCATCATCACCATCATCACCATCATCATCACCATCATCATTACCATCATTACCATCATCATTACCATCATTATCATCAGTGACATTATTCTCCCCCTGATCAACCAAAGTTTCTTTCAGAAGGAAAACATCAAGTTCCAATTCTTCTATTCGATCATTCTGAGATAGAATTTGCTGTCGTTGTTCCTCGAGAAGAATGTCTTGAGTATTAATTCGTTGTAAAGCATTAAGTAAATCCAATTGTAGCTTTTCAACAAGAGTCATTAACGGTTTTACAGCTCTTTGTAAAGATGCATCAAGATTAGCCATGCTAACACTTGGTCCAGGTGAAGAAGAAGATGTGCCAGCTGCAACAGCAGCAGCAACAGGAATTGTAGATTGAGCTGGAACAGAGGCAGGAATACCTTGTGATGACATAACAGGCACAGAGGTAGAAGCAATATCAGCAGATGAATTAGGTTCAAAAATTTTGCGTCTTTGAGATGGACGAATATCAGGTACATATTCAGGATCTTGTGCCTCTTCGCGTTGACGTCTTGAATCTTGTCGTTCTTTTTCAATATTTTCTGCAATAATTCGTTGAGTGACTAAAGATTCTTCGACAGTTTGTAGACGAAAAGATTGATCATCTTCAGAACTTGAAGATTCCACTTCCTCATGATCAATCAAAGGTACCTCTTGCTCCCCCTCAGATGATGCACTATCAGTAGTAGAATCAACAGGTTGTACAATCTGTGGCAATGCAAATTGTGGTGGTTGAAAGTCAGCATCAATGATATGGCCAAACAAATCAACAGTAGGCGGCACTGGTTTGCCCCTATATCCATTGCAATCGGCAAACACTCTTTTGGGAATAGGAGTGTAGTGTAGAATGCTTCCATGATAAGTAATCTCGTTGATATGATTATCAAAAATATGTTGAAGAAACCGAGGATACATGAAGAAACCATCGTCATTAATATTTCCAACCAAATTTTCAAAGATATATCTTGAAAAATTAAATGGGATATTTAGAACAAGAGCCGTCATTATCCCTGCAAGCTGATAACTCATTGAATCAAAACCAGCTTTCCTCGGAGAGATACACCCAATCAACATATGTGCCAAAAACTTCCAGTGTGGACAAAAATGATTTTTCAAGATTTGTACATCATGAGGTCCTTTAGTACATCCCATTTGATGAAGACATTGATCAATGATGTTTCGAGGAATGTCATTTGATGCATTCAAAGTATCTCCAAATTGGAGAGTATGACGAATCAGCTCTTCAGTCAGCAACAAAGGTTTTCCATCAACCGTAGATGTAATACATGGAGGATTAACATCTGTTTGATACACAGCTGAGGTCCAGAAGTCTATCATGTGGTCTTCGTACAGATTGGGAACAGATACAGTCAAGGTGATCGTAGAAGAAACCTTATCATAGGGAAAAACTTCCTATTTTCAGGTTTATCAGGTTGTTCCATAAGATACGCAGTTGCATTGTGTCTTTTTTCGAACACGACTGCTCGATGTCTAACCTCAGGTTGAACAGCAGCAATGGGATCTAAATCTGCCATTTAGAAATAAAATCTGCACCAAGAGTTTATTAGACACACAAAATCTAAACAGAAAGTTTATTTGAAAAATTTTCAACACTTAGAAAAATTTTCAAACATTTAAGTATCCGACAATAACAAAATGAATACTGTTCATGCGACAATGATTAATCTTATGCGACAATATGACTTAGCTATGTACTATTCATACGACAATCATGTATTTATCCGTGAATCATATTGTCCGTGAATAATATTCATGCGACAATTCAAAATAAAATAATATTTCAAAAATTTTGTCCGTGATTCATATTGTCGTAATATTATTCATCCGTGAATAATATTGTCGAAGTACTATTCATCCGTGAATAAGTACTGTTCATACGACAATATGATTGTCGTAGTCAAAATAGTTAATCAAGTCAATATAGTCAATCATAAGAATAAATCACGGAGTACTGTTTATCCGAGAATTCAATATTCACGGATACTGTTCATCCGACAATACGGTATTGTCGGTTGGTCCGACAATTCGAATTGTTGGACGATTTTGAACAGTAACAAAATGTTAAGTTATGATCGATTAAGTATGAAATTCTTAACAATAAAGAAAGAAAGTTATACCAATCGATTCGGAATACAAAGGCGAGCAAGTCTGTCGGATTGGTTTTTAATGAAACCAAGTAATCAGAAAGAAATCGAAGAAAAAAATGATTGTCGGAATTTTGGGATTGTCGGAGTAATAATCACGGAAAAGAAAAAGTATAAGTTTTTTCAAATTTTGAAATTACTTATATTTTTTCGATTACTCCGTGAAAATAATATTCCGTGAATATATGTCTTTATCCGTGAATAAAGAAATATATACATCCGACAATTCTTTTATTTTTGTGAAAAAAAAACATTTGTATCAAATTAAACTAACTTTGGATAAAATTTTCTAACCTATTTAAAAATGAAAAATGAAAAAATTAATAAACTAAATATGTACAAAAATAAAATCTTTTTGTTGGAGTAATTTTCGTGACTTGGGATCATATTGGGATAAATGAATGTATTTAATTTGTAATTTTTAGAAATGAAAGTCTATTTTGATTGCTAATATTTTTGACCAATTTAAATCTACATAGCATTAATAAAACATACTTTCTAAAAATCATTTTATATATGATTTTTGGTATGTGTTATACACTTAAACACTTTGGCATCTAAAATATCTTTTATTTATTTATTTATTATTAATATGCATATCATTTTATATAACCAAAATAGAAATATACTTTCAAATTCATAATATATTAATATTTTCATATAAAGAGTAAAAATATGATGATATCTTTAGAAGTACATACATATGTTGGAATGACTTTTAGTCACATATGTCATACTTTGGGTTGAACTAATAAACTGGATCACAGGTCTATACATCGTATAACAAAGTGATAGAGTTTATTATGATAGATATTTGTATCTTTATCAATATTTGTATGTCCGTTTATAAAAAATATACCGACTAAGGTCTGTACACCGTACAACAAATAGTCAATACATTTTTCCCAGATATCATAATATAAAGACCCTAAATCATGAATCATAATATATTAATCCTTCAAAATTTAAAACTTTTATTATCATTTTGATAATTTTATTGTCATATACTAAGATTTTGGAAGATATAAAATAATATGCAAAAATGTTTAGACATTTCTTAGACTAGATATGATAGACCCACAAATGCCTACCAATAAACCATATTTAAAATTACATTAGTTGAAAATTTGGTTTAAAAATGCTATATAAACCTATTAGCATATCAAAAATAGTACGTAACATTCCTTTTTCAGATTTATATGTAAATACAATTCCCAATGTACTATCATTTCCCAACTTTTACACAAAAATCTCCCCCATTTTTTATTTTTCATATGTTTTTTGAATTTTTGTTTAAAGAAAAAGTAAGAAAGTAAACAACAAAGAAAATTCAAAAAGATCCAAAGTTTATTTAATTTGATTTAAATGCTTCATTCCGAGCATCAAGATTAATTCTTCAAATCGAGGTTTTGAAAACGCTTTTGTAAACAAATCAGCTCGTTGTTTTAAAGTATCAATATGGACTAAGTTAATCAAGTGTTTCTCATAGCAATTCCGTATAAAATGAAAACGAATTTCGATGTGTTTTGTTTTAGAATGCTGTACGGGATTACGTATGATACTTATGGCAGCAGTATTATCTATATGCAAAGGAGTATGGTTTAGAAGAAACCCATAATCTCTAAGTTGTTGTTGAATCCAAAGGATTTGTGAACAACAACTTGCAGCAGAGATATATTCTGCCTCTGCAGTAGAGGTAGAAACTGTATCCTGTTTCTTACACTACCATGTCACAAGACGTTCTCCTAGAAATTGACATCCACCCGATGTGGATTTGAAGTCAATACCGCATCCGCCATAGTCTGAATCGGAATATGCAGAAAGAGAAAAGTCATCATCATGTGAATACCAAATGCCTAAATTAGGCTTTCCTTTCAAGTATCGAAAAATACGTTGAACGGCCTTCAGATGAGAAACTTTAGGATTTGCCTGATATCTTGAACAAATGGAGACAGCAAACATAATATCTGGACGCGAAGCTGTCAAATACATAAGAGACCCAATCATGGACCGATATTCCTTTTCATCGGTTGATTGGTCATCAACAGCAGGGCCAATCTTTTTCAACAAGATCAATGGGTGTAGAAATGGATTTGACATCTGTCATCAGAAATTTCTTTAAGATTTCAGTAACATACTTTGTTTGATGTATGAAAATGCCTGAATCAAGTTGCTGGACTTGCAACCCAAGAAAGAATGCCATTTCACCCATTGAACTCATTTCAAATTTTGATTTCATAATCTGCTCAAACTCTCTGCATAAGCCTTCATTTGTCGACCCAAATATGATGTCATCTACATACACTTGAACAAGCAACAAATTCCCTTTTACTTTTCTGATGAAAAGAGTGCTGTCAATCTGACCTCTAGAAAACCCATTTGCAAGCAGATGTTGAGATAAAGTTTCATACCAAGCTCTAGGAGCTTGATGTAAACCATACAAAGCTTTATCTAACCGATACACATAATCTGGGAATTTAGAGTCTTCAAAACCCGGTGGTTGTTTGACAAACACTTCTTCATGCACTTTCCCATATAAAAATGCACACTTGATGTCCAACTGATATACTTTAAACTTCATGAAGGAAGCATAAGCTAGAAAGATCCAAATTGATTCAAGTCTAGCAACCGGTGCAAACACTTCATCATAATCTAAACCTTCAATCTGAGTGAAACCTTGAACGACTAATCGGGCCTTATTGCGGACCACAATTCCTCGATCATCTTTCTTATTACGAAAAACCCATCGAGTGCCAATCGGATGCACATCTTTAGGTGGTTTCACTAAAGTCCAAACTTGCAATTTCACAAACTGTTGTAATTCTTCTTGCATTGCTTGAACCCAAGAGGATTCAGTCAAAGCAATTTGAACATTTTTTGGTTCAATTTGTGATAAAAAACAAGAAGAAGAATCAGATTTGAGTTGATGCCGAGTCTTAATTCCCTCTGACACATCTCCAATCACATTCTTTAGGGGATGTCGATACTTAGAATTAATTCGCAATGTAGGAACCGAATCTACATGCAAATTATTTCCTAAGTTGGAATCTTCAGGATTACTAACTACTTCATCACTAGAGTCATCAAGAATTGGTTCTTCCAGTTCAGCAGAAGGTTCCTGAAAATTGTCAGTATCGTCAGGATTGGAAGTTGTATCTTCGTCTACAGTTGTCAAAGGTGAAGAAATTTCATGAGCAATTGAGTCATCAGAAGATTGTGGTGGAGTAAGATGAGAAGTAGAAACTGGTGGAGCTGAAGTAATAATCGGCTCAACAGGAGCAGACGTAACTGGAATAACAAAGTCATCCAAATCTGTAGCAGAAGAAGACACATCATGCTGAAAAATAGCAAGAGAATTAAAGAACGTGTCGTAATCGAATAACCATTTTGGACCTATGCCATTAGAAGAAGGAGAATGCCGAAGAAATTCAACTTCATAGCATTCCTCTATTCGATGTGATGCCGTGTTATAAACTCTCTTGTTGTGAGAATTGGTAGAATATCCCAAGAAAAATCCAGATTCAGATTTTTCAGCAAACTTAGAAAGGCGATCCTTAGTCTTCAACAACAAACACGGACATCCAAAAGGTTCCAAAAAATGAATATTCGGTTTCCGATTATTCAGTAATTCATAGCTCGTTTTCTGCTTATCTTTGACCACAAGAACTCTATTTAATACGAAACAAGCCGTATTAACTGCTTCTGCCCAAAAAGTTGTTGGCAACTTTGCATCTGAGAGCATTGTTCTTGCAGCTTCGATCAAAGTTCTGTTCTTCCTTTCAGCAACTCCATTTTGTTGTGGAGTTCGAGGCGCACTAAATTGTTGAGTAATTCCGTGCTGAAGACAAAACATTTCCATTAAGTAGTTCTTGAATTCTGTACCATTATCACTTCTCAAAATTTTCACTTTCAGAGAAAACAAAGTTTCTAATCTCAGAATTAGATACTTAATTTTCTCAGCAGCCTCATCTTTTGTACTAAGGAAGTAAACCCATGAAAATCTGGAGTAATCATCAGTGATTACTAAACAATAGGATTTGCCCCCAATACTCCTAATACTGACGGGTCCAAACAAATCCATATGGAGAAGTTCCAAAGGAATGTTAATCGAATTCATCAATTTAGGTTTATGAGACTTCTTAGTTTGTTTTCCCTTTTTACAGGAAATACAATGATCATTTAGTGAAAAGGTTTGTTTAGGAACCCCAATCACTAAATCATTCTTAACTAAGAAGTTCATTTTCCTAAAGTTAATGTGACCCATTCTTCTGTGCCACAAAATTGATTCCTTTTCTGTAGCTTTTGACAATAAGCAAGTATGCTCTGTAGATCGAGTAATGGTACGCATGTCTAAGACATACATATTCTTTACCCTTGGAGCTCGCATAAGAATCCACTCTTGAGGTACCACAAACCCTGGTTTAAGAATTAAGCACTCTTCATCGTTAAACCAAGTTGACAGTTTCTTGTCACAAACTTGGGAAACACTAAGTAGATTATGTTGAAGTTGTTCAACATAATTTACTTTGTCAAAGCTGATTTCCCCGTTTGAAACGGTACCCTCACAAGAAATCATGCCACCTTTGTCTCCGGCAAATGCAACAAACCCTCCGTCTTTAACCTTAACATCCTCAAGCAGAGAGAAATTCCCTGTCATATGTCTTGAACAGCCACTATCGATGTACCATATGTTATCAATAGCTCGGGAAGACTGTAAGACATTTGATCAAAAGCGGATTAGTTGCTAATGGAGACCCAAGCCTTTGAGGCTATGGGTCGTCCAGTAATGACATCCATGATGAAAACGTCAATTTGTTTCAAATTCCTTTTGAAATTCCTTTTGATTGACGCATCATGAGATTTTGTTTTCTTCTTTGAAGAAACAGAAGATGTTACTTTCGGTTTTGATGATTTTTCGTGGATAGTTTTTAAATCATCTTTGATTTCAGAATGTTTAGCTTGCTTCGAAATATCTCTTGAACGTTTTTTAGCAAGCTTGTGACACTCATTGATAAGATGTCCACGAACACTACAATAGAAACATTTTCTTGTTTCATATTGTTTCCGAGAAGTAACCCTTTTATAAGAAACATGAAGTGAAGTCTTACTTGTAGAAGCCTCGCATTTAGAATGTGATTTTCTACTCGTAGAAACTTCACTTTTGGTAGAAACAAAGTGAGAAGAAGGAAGTTTAGCTTTTGATGAAGAAGTTGATGATTGTGATTTTTGTGGTGAAGAAGATTGTTTCAAAATCTGTTTAACTTGTGATGGTGTTTTACAAGCTTTTGATTTTTCTTTCAACTTTTTCAAAACACAATCTTTAATCTTGTCACTACACTCACAATCATGCTTCTTCATTTTGGAAGCATCAACTTTGGATTCATCAGTTGGTGAATCATCAACTTTGGAATCATCTTTGGAAGATGATTCTAAAGTCTCACTAAATGACATCTTTTGAGATATGTCTTTTAATTTATCAACCTTGCCCTTCCCATAAGCAAACTCAACATTTGCTTCATCTTTAACTGGCAATGCAGAATAGGTAGTTGGTGGAGGAACAAAATGATATTCAACTTTTGAGTCTTTTGTTTTTGAATCATCTTGATATCCAATCCCAGATTTAGATTTAGTATCTAAACGTTGGTTATTGATTATCTCATCAAAAACAACAGCAGATGTTGACACGTTTAGCAATTTTCTTTCAAGATCTAAAAGCATAGAATCAGCATTAGATTTTTCTTTCTTGAGTAATTCCATTTCAACCAAATAGCTATTGATAATGGATTGCTGATTGAAGATTTTTGCTTTTAAATCATGTGTTTCAACATTTGTTGACTCAAAACGTTTATTTAAAAGATTATTATTTTCAACCAATTCCTTGTTCTGTATTTTTAACTTTTCATTGTCAGTTAAAAGTTTAGCATTTTGAGTTTGATAAATGCTGATTTGATTCTTCAAATCAGTGCAATTTGAGCAAATTTGGTTAGCAAGGGAAGAATCGACCTCGGAAACATTCGCCATAAATGCTTGGTTATGGGAATACTCATCCACGTGTGCACTCCAATCATAAAACTCATCAGAAGTAGAAATAAGTGCAGAAGATGTGGGAGTAGCAGATGTCTCCTTTGTTTGAGACTGAACAGATGAAGAATATGTCTTGGAGGTTGATGGCTTAGTAAAACCAGAAGTTGGAGCTTTATTCTTTTCACATTCTCTTGCAAAGTGACCAAGGTTTTGACAATTGTAACAACGAAGTCTTGACTTGTCAAAACCTGATTTACCTCCCAGTTTACTTTTACCAGTTCTCTGTAAAAACTTTTTAACCCGCCTGGTAAGCATAGCCATATTCCATTGCAAATCCATCTCTTCTAGGTCATCTGGATGCAATTGATCATAATCCTCTTCAACTAACTCAACATTTCTAACTCTTCCAGAAATAAAAGCTTCATATGAAGACAAGAATGCAGTAACAACATTTGCATGGTCTTCAGTCACTCTTGAAACTTGTGGATTAGAATTCTGTTGTTGTTGATGGCTAGAAGTTGGAGAACTTCCAGAACCATAAAAATCAAAACTTGAATAACCACCAGATGTGGTTCCACTTGAATTTCCACCAGAATAAGTTTCAGATCGTGAATATAATGCTGTTGTTTCAGAAGATTTGGTAGTACCAAATTGAGTAAACTGCATCATTTTTCCTGTCTCCTTTTTCTGGAGAGACACATCATACACCTGAAGTTTATTTATCAAATCTTCAAAAGCATACTCCCCTAATGATTCATCTTCCATCAAGATATTTGCTTTGATGTCCCATCGAGAAGGCAAAGCTTCAATCAATTTTTCATTGATTTCAAGACGCTCAAGAATCATTCCATGTCTTTTTAACTCACTAATAAGCTGTGAGTACCTAACAATCAAATCGTTAAAAGACTCATTGGGAATACAGGTGAAAACATCCCATTGTTTCTTTAGTAAATCGTGTTTGCTCTTTTTCAATTTATCATTACCAGCAAACCGCTTTTCCATTGCTTTGTACAATTCAAAAGCAGTAGACAAATCTTTCCACCCTGCTAAAACATCACTTGGAAGACTCATTGAAATGATGGATTTAGCCTTCTTATCACAATCATGTTCTTTTCGTTCTTCCGAATTCATCATCTTTAATGATTTAGGTGGAGGATTATCTCGATAAATGCCTTCTGCTCTTGGATGTATATATTGTTCCAATATTGGAATCATCAAGTCAGGATCATACAAAGCAATAAACGATTCAAAACGATATCTCCAGTCATCGTAATCGTTTTGACAAAGAAACTTGGGTGGTTTTGTAGTTGTTCCGGTCTCTTGATCATTTTTCATCATCGTTTGCCAATTAACATGAGCCATCTTCCAAGATGAAATCCGTGAAAACTAAATCCGTGACTCACACTAAAAAAATCTTTAATCTTTCTTCGTGAATACAATATCCGAGAATACTAATATATAACCAAATACTAATATCTGTGAATATTAATATCCGATAATACTAATATCCGTGAATATTAATATCCGATAATACTAATATCCGTGAATATTAATATCCGATAATACTAATATCCGTGAATATGAAAAATCAGTTAGTAATATTTTGAAAATGTTTAATCCGTGAATGTAATACCACTGTTTATGCGACAATAGTACAATTCACGGAAAATTACTCAATCCGTGAATGTAATACTACTGTTTATGCGACAATAGTATATTTCACGAATAAAACTAATCACGGATTGCAATTGTAATATTCACGGAGTATATATATTCACGGAATTCTGAATTCACGGAAAACGATTTCCAGAATTTTCAAAATGATCCAGATTATTCAAAACAGACTTGTTCTTGATGAAACTTGATGCAATGTGCTCGGAATTCAATTTCTGACACTCAGAAACGATCAATTTGAACTTTGAACGTCAAAGTTTCAAACATGCAGAAAAGTCGTGAACTCTTGGTATGCTTCTTGATCAACTCGTCATCATAGAGTGAATGTGAATGAATTCAGAATAAATTCAATTGCAGACATCACTCATTAACAACTTCAGAATGAATCAAACACTTTCTCAAATGATCGTAACACTAGACATCACTACAGCTTCTTTAAATCCTCAATCTTCAACTTTATTTCGCACAAATGTTCTAATTTCTTATTCTTCTAGCTCTGATACCAGTTGTGAGCGTCCTCGGATCAGAATACGCAAACTAGAACGAACATATATTCGTGCGGAAAACAAATATATGCAATCACAATATGAATTGTAGTAAAGAAGAGAGAGATGAATGTATCAAACAGGAAATCTTGATTATAATACAATATCAATCTTTCATATACAAGAAGTCCAAATATACAAGTGTATGTCTACAAGTGATCTCTCAAAAAGCTCTCAAAAACACACACACAAAAATGACTTTAACTGACCTATTTATAGACAAGTATTAATACGACAATTCAAGTGCAATCCGTGAATAGACATTCACGGAATTACACCTTCCGTGAATCCAAGCATTCACGGAATGCAAATGTCGGATCCAAGCATTCACGGATAATCCACTATTGTCGAATCTTTATCATTCACGGACAATCCACTATTGTCGAATCCTTATCATTCACGGACAAACTAATCCACAAAACATTATCATTCACGGACAAACTTATTCACGGATTAACACTTAGACAAAAATAAGTATTAATCAACTTTTGTCTTTACAATTTGATGTTATCATATAATAACACTCATAAACACTAAATTCACTAATTTAAAACCCCAATTCGTATTTCCACTAATTATAAATAACGCACTAAACCCATATCTAGGTAAAGATAGAAGAAAATCACTTACAATAGGTTGAAGAGAATGGAAAAGATGATTATTTGAGAATTAGAGACTTTAATTAAGATAAGAACAGAAGATTTGATAATGAAGATGGACTCCTGCATTTTTTCTTCCTTCACGTAAAGGGGATCTGGAAGTTTTTTTGAAATAAACTCTGATAAGAATGAAACTGTAAACGTGGTAGTATATAATTAAATTTCTCCCCTTTAATTTGTACGGTCTGGAACTGAGAAACTCATTTACGTTTTCTATTATATCATATCTTTTAAATAATAATACTTAATAATAATTTTATTTTCGCGTACTAAAATAATATCTTAAAAATTTAGGGTGTTACAACTCTCCCTCACTTATTCTGTTCGTGTCCTCACCAACCACTCTTGATGCACCGAAGGATATTACACTATCATGCATTCCTCGGGTTCCCAAGTAAACTCAGAACCCTTTCGATGTCGCCATTGAACCTTGACAATAGAAAGCGTCTTATTCCTTAACTGTTTATTTTTTTGATCAAGAATTTTATTTGGTTCCTCTACGTAGCTTAACTTATCATCAATTTGAATTTCAGGAAGTGGCACATAAGAATCTTTGTCAACAAGATATTTCAGAAGCTGTGACACGTGAAAAGTATCGTGAATACCATCTAGCTCATCCGGTAATAACAACCGATAAGCAACCCATCTGACACTATCAAGAATTTTTAAAGGTCTAATATACTTAGGACTTAGATTTCCTTTTTTGCGAAAACGAATGACGCCCTTCCAAGGAGAGACTTTAGGCATAACTTTGTCACCAATTTGAAATTCTATTGGTCGTCTACATTTGTCAGCATATGATTTCTGTCGGTCTTGAGCCATTTTCAACCTTTTACGAATTTGGTCAATCTTTTTAGTGTTTAACTAGACCACATCAAAGCTTCCTAATTCACGCTGACCAACCTCTCCCCAACAAATGAGAGTACGATACTTTCTACCATAAAGCATCTCATACGGTGGCATCTTAATGATGGAATGGTAACTATTGTTATATGAAAATTCCACCAACGGGAGATGAGTATCCCAACTACCACCGAAATCAATAGCACAAGCTCTAAACATATCTTTCAGAGTTGGAATAGTTAATTCACTTTGACTGTCTGTTTGAAAATGAAAAGTCTTGCTAATATATAATTGTGCACCCATATCTTCTTGAAAATTCTTCCAAAATCAAGAAGTAAATCGTGTGTCTCTATCAGAGACAATAGAAACCGGTACACCATGTCTAGCAACAACCTCCTTAACATAGATAGCAGCTAGCACTTCAGAAGATGAGGTTTCCTTAATGGGCAAGAAAAGACACTTATAGTTAAATGGTCCACGATCACCCAAATAGCATCATGTTGTCGAGGGATTCTCGACAATTTAGTGACTAAATCCATATTGATGTGTTCCCATTTCCATAACGGTACCTTCAAAGGTTGGAGTTTCGCATATGGTTGTTGGTGTGCTCGGCTTTAACCTATAAACAGGTGAAAAAGTTTTGCACAATTTTGATGATATCACGCTTCATACCAATCCACTGATAATCCCGTTTTAAATTAGGGTACATCTTGGTAGCACCTGGATGGATAGAATATTTCGATTTTTGAGCCTCTTCTAACTATATTTTCTTAACATCACTCGTTCTTGGTATCTAAATTCTACCACAATGTGTCTTTAAACCCCTGAAATCGTCAACCAAAATCAAAAAGTTGACACATTAAACCTTGTTTATTTGGGTCATTAGAAGACAAGGCTTCAACTTGAGCAGCTTTAATAGTATCAAACAATTGAGGAGATATAAGCATACTAAGAGATTTAACATGAAGAATATAAAGAGTAGCCTTTCGGCTAAGAGCATCAGTAACTAAATTAGCTTTACCAGGGTGGTAAAGAATGTCACAATCGTAATCTTTCAATAAATCCAACCATCTCTTTTGTTGGTTATTCAACTCACGGTGATCAAAGAAATATTTCAATCTTTTGTGGTCGATATAAATGGTAGATTTTACTCCATATAAATAATGTCACCAAATCTTTAAAGCAAAAACCACAGCTGCTAACTCCAAATCATGAGTAGTATAGTTTTGCTCATGCGGTGTAAGTTGATGTGAAGCATAAGCAATAACCTTCCCTCACTGCATTAGAACACAACCCAGACCAAGCTTTTAAGCATCACAATAAACAACCATATGCTCAGTACCTTCAGGTAGATTGAGGATAGGAGCTTAACTGAGCTTTTCTTTCAACAATTGAAATGCTTTAGATTGCTCCTCACTCCATTTCCACTGAACACTTTCCGAGTTAAAGAAACTGGCACCTTGAAGTCGATCGGATAAATCATCGATTCTAGGAAGAGGATAACGTTTATTGATGGTCACTTTATTCAACTCCTAATAATCAATACACATTTGTAAAGATCCATCTTTCTTCTTATTAAGTAGAATTGGAGCTCCAAGGGCAAACTACTGGGACGAATGAATCCTTTATCAAGTAGTTCCTGTAATTGATTCATCATCTGTTGCATTTCAATAGGAACTAAACGATAAGGAGTTTATCGATTGGTGTAGCTCCAGGAATAAGATGAATACAAAACTCCACTTGTCTATCGGGTGGAATACCCGGAAGTACATTAGGAAAGACAGTAACAATGGGAATATCTGAAAGCGTTGTGACAGATTTAGAGTTATCAACCACGTGTGAAAAAAGCCCGACACCCATGTGACAACAATCTTTTCACACAAGCATATGTACAAATAGGAATGTATCGACTAGAGAGTTCACAATAAATAGTCACTTCCTTTTCGCTAAGAGCTTTAAGGAAGACTACTTTCTCATGACAAATGATAATACCCTTATTCTTTCCCATCCAATACATACCTATTACACCGTGAAACTTTCCCATTTGCATGGGAATTAGATCTATCTCAAACTTTTCATTACCTATTTCAATAATACACCCCTTATACACATCACTAACAAGTATTGTTTTGCTATTGGCAATTTCTACTTCTAAGGGGTAATCAAGTTTAAAAATAGGTGTATTTAATGAAGCACAAAATGTGTTTTCTTGAATTATCCAAATTACTACAATTTGGTTGTTTGACTTGTGTTTTGAAAACGTGTACGGCCGTCGGTGAATTAGTTATATAAATAATCTCATTATTACTTTCATGATTTTGAAGTGTTATACAAGTTTAGCACTTTGTGTGAAAGTTTAGATGTAACATTGTTACTCGTAACCCTGGGGTAAGGGCGAAGCCCGTTAATGACGGGGGTCCGGGGGCAGCGCCCCTGGTAGCGGGGTCCAAGGGGCGACAGCCCCTGGCGGGGTCCAAGGGCAGAGCCCTTGGCTGGGGTCGAGCTTTGGTGAAAAACGCATCTGGACTTGAATTTGGGTGAAATCGAGTGATAAAGTTTTAGGTCTCGACACTTAGTAAAATTTGTGTTTTCTTGGTTCTGTTTCATGCGACATAACGTGCGACATACGGCTTTGTGTCGCTAAGTGCGACATAGTCTGTTGTGTCGCAGATCATATTTGCGACATAAGGGCTTGTGTCGCTAAGGGTGACATCCGCAATTTAATGCGACGAAGGGCGTTGTGTCGCTATATGCGACATCCGTAATTTCTGCGACATAACTATTTGTGTCGCTATATGCGACATCCGTGATTAGTGCGACATAGTGGCTTATGTCGCTATATGCGACATAAGGTCTGATTTAGCGACATAAAGGCTTATGTCGCAGGTGGCCTGGAGCCTCTACGACATAACGTGCTGTTGGCCGGAAAATGGGCCGAAATGGTGTTTTTCGGCCTCCGTTTGACCTGAGACTTTTACCCAACCCATTTTTAGACATTTTAAGCTTAAACCAACCATATACATGTAAAAATAAGTGAAATCGATGTGTTTCGAGAATTTGCCGGAAACTTACGAAGTGGCGAATCAAGATTCCGGAAAGGTAGGAGTGTAGATCGTTGCGTGGTGATCGTTTTCATCTAAATGAGTCTCGAGATTTATGGTGGTTGGTGGTGTTATTTGGTGGAGGAAGGTGGTGGTGTTGTGGTGTTAGTTAGAGAGAAAAGAAGATGAAGAAAATGGAGAGAGAGAAAGGAAATGAAAAGAATGAGGAGGGGAAAGGGTTTTTGGGCAGATTTTTGGGGAGGGGGAAAAAGGGTTTTCTCCCAACTTTTTAGTCCCCGTGTTTGCGCTCCGTGCGGTGTTCGTTTTCCCGGTCGTTTAAACGTTAAATAATTATCTTATACGTTTAATTAGGAGTTTTAAAATACGGATATTTATTCAAAATTATATTTGAAGTATTTCATCAAATACTTAATAATTGGGTTATAAATTGTAACTTTAACTTTATTTCGGTTGTTCACGCGTTTAACATTTTATCGCGTTGACTTTGTTTGTACGATACGAAATAGTTATGAAATATTATTAAAATAATATTTGTGATAATATGGTGTTTTTAAATAATGTTACATTATTTAGTGAAAATGTTCACCAACGTCCGTATTTAATTGAACCGAATTACATTCGATTTGAAACTTGTACGATTTAATCAAATTGCATAATTGTATATATTCCTTAATATAAATTTCGATACATTAATTAGCCTAATACAAAACTAATTACATGTATTAACAATTGATTAGGCACTAATTACTAGTCCTAATTTGACGGGTGTCACAGTTTCTCACTACTTTAACACCTAAACATATACACATAACCATAGAAATACATTTAGAATCTAAAACTCATGACAACTAACTAAAAATCGTATTTCACCCTTCCCCACATTGAGTAGTTTAGCTAAATCATTAACTAACTAACCAAATTTAACCTTCAACATTCATAACCACTTCTAACACTTGAATATTTGTTCTCATCATTTTAACACTCTAATACATTTATAAACACACTTTTAATTGGTTCAATTCAATCTACATAAATTTTAGTGATTTCAAAACTTCTTGTAAGTCCCTAGTTCTTGGATCGATAACGAGGTTATCTATAGGTATTAAGGTGCGGAATCCTTCAATATTGTTATATGATTATATAATGATTTAATCATGTTTAAATCACGATTATATGATCTAACTAGCTTTGTTTTGATTATTATAATAGCAAAAATATCAAAACCAAGCTTTTAGAATGCTTTGAAACCCTCTGGATGGATTGTAATTCGCACGGGATTGAAATTGCAAAAGTTATGATTTTCTAACCTAAAAATCATATTAATAATATCTTGGGTCGCAATGGTACGGGCTCTGCGAACTGACTCAGTTCGCAGCCCACCTTGGCCCAGCGAACCGTTTCGGTTCTCTTGCCACCTTGTGAACCCAAATCATCTCGCATCGCAGTCTCAGCTGCAAATTGATATCATAGTTCACATAGCTTGACTTTAGTTCGTAATTCACATTTGTCTAATACTTTATCATATTAATATATTTAACACAAATGATTATCACAAACTAACATCTATTATTTACAAAGCGAAACTAATGTACATACTTGATTACAATAACACTAGTTCTATTACAAGCTAGATCTGTTGTCATAAAACATGTCTCAATAGACTCCCCCTTGGCAATAGCTCTAGCATCTTTATCATAAAGTTGCCCCCAGTCTTCATTTGTAAATCTTCTTCCCGCATGTATCTTCAATTTCCTGCAAGTCTTTATCATCAGCTGATACTCACGTGCAAAATCTTCCCGCCCTTCCATAGCAGTGATCCTGTTCTTGTGTAACATCAACATATCACTCTTGAAAAGATTCATAAGGTGTCGGTGATGATAGATACACAAAATTTCCCTTTCACCACCTTTAACCTCATCATGAGCTTCAAACATAACAGATTCTCCGGTCATAGCTTCTACATGCTATCTCTTCATATTTCACAGAATATCTTGAGGCATGAGTTCATTAGTATCTGCTGTAAACACTTGACTGCTGGATATATCTTTTTATGCAAACGCCTTCCAGTTCTATGACTTCTTTCCTTTAGCTTGACGGTCTTTCCGAATCTTAGCTTTATCTTCTTAAACTTCATTAACCATCCCTCGGTTCTGATAATCTTTTCTACATATCTACCAAATGGATCCTCAGTAGGGTTCTTCAATTTCAATCTAGCCAAGTCTCTAACCTCAAATCTAGGCAAAGAACTGAAAACTGCAAGCGGGTTCTTAAAATATTGAACTCCGTCATATCTTTTAATAGCGAAGAGCTTCAAGGCTGCATCATAATACCATCCCATAATACCTCTATTCGGTACACATTTACCCGTAATATCAACTTCCTTAATTCCAGTCTTTTCTTTCTTCTTTTTCTCCAGAGGTCTAAACATCGGATTTGTCTTTAAGCTTGTCAGGAATATCATCTTCAGAATTAGTTGATTCGCTTAGATCTTCATCTAAATCCACAACTCTTTTCCATCTTCATCCTGAATAACAACTTCCATTCGAGAAGGACTCACGATGTGTTCATCAATAGGTGCATCTAGATCTACACCTTCATCTGTCCTAATCTCAGGAATCGAAGACCAATCCTCAGGTGGTACAAACTCACCTTCTTAAAGATTAAAGTCGATCTCTTCATCAATCTCATCAAGCATATCGCTCCCAGAGTCACTTAAATCAAGCATTTCCAAATCTACAAAGACACAAATTAGATATAATATAAATCCTTTCATTGATTATCCTAAATCAATCTAAGAATTTCCTTATCTTTTGATTTATGTATATATAAAGCTTAAACACATAGAGATTTCACAAATCAAAACTTTCATTGAATATTAATAATAATATTACAATCAATCTAAGTTTGCAGTAAGTCTAATCTCAAAAATCACTAAATACTTTCCTCACCAACATCAATAGCACCAACACTACTTCTACCATCAACACCCGTATTAGTACCAGCACCAGAACCACCTGCACTAGCAGACTCCCGCTGAATCATAGTCTTCTTGCCAGTAATTGAGAGACCAGCCAGTTCACTATCCTTCGGTGCACTAGAATCGTTGTCTGTGTCTTCATGTCTCTTCTTCACCAGATTATCCTCCATTTAGGACTCCTAATATACCAAAATCTCCCCCTGAGATGGCTTGTCCTTCCGTAGCTCAGTAACAAGATGATCAAGTCTATCTATCTGTCTCTGCTTGGTCACAACTTCATCTATCAAGGTATTGTTGGACTTGAGTAGAATCGAATAAGCCTCATTCTGAGCCATCATGGAGTGGGACATATATAGTAGTTGTGAAGACAACATGGATGCAGTAGCCTCTAACTCCCTGACCCTGTTCTCCAAAGATGTAAGCCGATCAGCATCAATCACTGGAGTAGAGTGTGAAGTGACTGCGGTAGACGGTAGAGACGTTGTAGCAGGCTGAGGCACTTTCTTAGCTATCTCTGTAGCTACCCCCTTCAACAGTCTAGCTGCAGCTCTGCTTGCCTTTGTTGTCGGATGAGTTTCTGGACAAACAATGGCAGCAATCGTCTCCTCCTATTTGATTAGACAAAGTAAATCAGTATGTGTTACAGAAGAATCTGTCTCAATCTCTGATTTAAATCACTATCACAAATATTAACTAAACTCATATCTCATACCTCAGTAGGCCTAGATATCGGTTCAGTCACCGGTTGTGATGTTGTCTCTACTTGCGATCTATCTTGAGCAACTGCTACAAAAATATCTGTCTCAGTTTCGAACTCTTGATTAACATCAAGTTAAAACTGCCTAATAAATTAATAAAATGTGCCCTTACTCGTGACTTGACCAATTGTCAGTTGAGAAGTAGCAGCTCTTGCTCGCTTCCTCCGACGAGTCTGAAGAGGTTCTTCCTCTTCATAAGTTGCCTCGTCGATCAACTGAAAGTCAGGATCCTTATCATCAGTTTTGTGTTTTCCTTTCAAAGTGGGGTCCATAACAAGCTTTGATCCTTGCAAAATATACCAACAGGTGGATATGGCAGATTCTGAGTATCATCATCTTCATCTAAATCTTATGTTGTATCACCATCATTCCCAGCATCTCCAGATGGACCAAAACCATAAAAAGTACCTGTATCAGGCAACTCCTTCTGATCCTGCTCGTCCTCAGGTCTTGCAACCTCTGGACCGACACCCTCAGGATCCTATGTATAATAATATTAAACTATTGATCAATAATGATATCTATCAACAAAGTTTTGATATTTTTATTATAAAGTTAGAGAATTACCTGTGCAGGTGTAGTATCATAATATTGCTTGATCTTCTGTTGATTATACGTCCAACCGCATAAGTGCTCAAATCGAAGGTCTCTAGCTGAATATCTCTGACAAGAAGGTTCCTGCAACAAAAACACAGACAGTACTTTAAGTGGAGCATGAAAATGGATCCCGCGAACCACCTCCGGCGTGAGAGTAAGGTTCTTTGCTTTAATGGTGAAATTATAAATATGGAATTAGACCTTTTGTGGAGAAGATGAACATACCAAAAAAGTGGAGTGTGAGTGTCCTTTTATAGTTGTTGTGCCTTGCCTTCCAATTCTTTATTTTGCCAATCACAAATGAGCACTAACAAATGATTCCCTCTTGATTAGTCTGAGCCATCCAAGAGATCTCACGGATATTCAAGATTGGTCCCCACTCTAAATTCTGTTAGAGTTGTGAAAGCGATGTGTGGACCTCCGGGTGGAGGTTAGAAGAATAAATAATTTGATGGCGATTCCCTAAAAGGTAATGGGTACCTTACAGGTGCCAACTGCTAGGCCACAAGATTAACTGGTGATCTCCTTCCGGATGGAAGCAAATGTGTTGATGAATGGTAATTTCAGGGTAGAAGTTGGTGGTGAGTGGGTGAGACATTGGTTACACCATTACCTTTGAGACCGGATCATTAGCATCATCATCCTATACCAGCACCTCCTACACCACCTGAGCAGCAATATTAGGAATAACCTGCTGCCATGGCTGTGCTGCCTTTATTAGTACATCCTCAATAAGCTCTCGTGGCTCTAGATTCGGAACCATAACTGCTATATTCTACTGGGATAAAGCTTACGATATATTCTACTGGACTTCTTAGAAAGTTGGACCTTCCATGTCATTTTGTTTCTTTCCTGTTTGAAGAGTCGCAATTGTCAATTTGATTTGACGGTTTTCCAGCTTGCCATAAATGTACGTCATAATTGCTTTTCTGCTTTTCTTCTCATCCGTACACGTGTCACTTGATATATGCATTATGGCCATCAACCGTTTCCCTCTCAATGCTTTATTCTTATCTTCTCTTTTCAAAATCATTAATCCCATAATCCTTTCCTCCTTTTTCTCTCTGGAAAAAACCCTAACTTTGTTCCTCGTGTTTTTCCGGCATTCGTTCCGCTGCTTTAGCAGGTCAGTGTTCTTGCCCTCTTAATCTTTGTTTTTTTGTCTTTTCTTCATAATTATGTCTTCCAAGAACACTATTCATACGATTTTGAGTGTGCTTCGAGAGAACCACTTTAAGTATCTTTGTAAGAAGTACGGAATTTCTGATGATTTCCAACCCTCTCTTCCAAGATTCGACGATGTTATTTCGAAACCACCGATTGGCAAATTTGGTGTTTATACTAAACTGTTCTCTATGTCCAACTTGCGCCTTCCTTTATCTCTATTTTATTTGTCGGTTCTAAAATATTACCAACTCCACATTTCTCAAATGTCTCCCATGGGTGCAGTAAAAATTCTTGGCTTTGAGATAGCTTGTCGTGCTCATGGGAAAATTCCCACAGTAGGTGTTTTTAGGTATTTCTTTTGCCTAGGTGCACCTAATTAGGGATATTATACTATAGAGGAAAGAAATTTTGTTCCTAAGATCTTGTTAGTCATAAGAGATTATTTGAAAGATTGGAAAGATAACTTCTTTTGGCTAACTGACGAGTTGATCTCTATTGAATTTAGAGAGGTTTTAAGGTGGAAAAATGATGAAGTTTTATTGAATGATTCCCCTCGTCTTTCAGCCTAAGAGGAGGAACTCCATGCCTGTCTTGATGCAAATTGTCATGTATCCATTGATGCTTTTGCGGAGGAGGTCCTAGTTATCCTAGGTATGAGTAAGAATTGGCCAAACGACGGTTCTATTCCGGTTATTTATAGGGATAGGGAGGGTAAGTGGAGTATTGTAGTATATATTTGGTTATTTCATCATCTTGCTATCTTGCCGTTCTCATGTGTTTGTTTCTTGTGATACAGAGATGATTATTGGTGACTTGCTAAATTCCGATAGCAAGAAAAATGTGAAGTTTGGTGTAAAAACTGAAGAAGGTGTTGTTACTACCCCGAGGGCTGCTCATTCTCAGGCTACACCTACGACATCTTCTACCCGGGTTGCTTCACATACCAGGGCAAGTACTAGAGGTTTGACTATTCGTGAACCTACTCATGAGCAACTTGATTCTTTTTCTGGCTCATATCAGGTGGAGGAGGTTGTTGAGAGAAGAAGGGGAAAAAGAGCCGCCATGGGAGGTAAGGTCGGGGGAGGGGGGGGGGAGTTAAAAGACAATAAATCCTTACCTCTTGTTAATGTCTACGATTCTAAAACAGGGCATAGTGATACATCCAAGGCTGGTGGTGATGCTCATGAATCGCTATCACCTCGAACCTTTTCCGGTGCTTTCGTGCCATCCCATCTTACCAGAAGCAAATCCTCTACTGTATCTTCTGGTAGTTCTGTTACTCCTCCTACTACTATGAAGTCTCTTTCTGACCAGGATGCTAGCAATGGTATTCATGACTCTTCTATTTTTGACATAGCATTCGTTGATATGCGTGGTTCCTTTCTTACAAAAAATGGTACATGGGAAGAGTCTTTTAGGATTTTTTTTACTAACATTGATAATGTGATTTGTTTTGTTGATGAAGATGTTGTTGATAATTCTGGAAAAGGAATTAAGGTTATATATGTTCCTCAGTGGGGAGTTGGATGTGGTGATACTCTAGACAGTGTGAAGTCTAGGAGGGATTTTGTTGAGCATTTACTTCCTCTTATATTGCAGCCTCGTAATGTTGATGTTAGTTTATCTGCAGTGATTGTAGGCTTGGATAGGTTAGCTATTGATACTCTATTTTATCATGAAGCTGCTGTCGAATACTTGAAGCAGGTGACTCCTGGGTTGAAGGCTGATGAACTTATGAAAAAGGTTGAAAGTTTTTTTATGGAACTCGAGAAGCATAAGATGGATGTGTTGGCTAATGAAGCAGCGATTCAAGAAAAAGATAAAAGGAATGCAGATTTAGACCATGATCTCTTCTCCCTTGAAGGTATGTTACATAATTCGGAGAAAAGAGTTGCTGAGATGGAAGGTGCAATAAAGAAGTTTGAAGAAAAAATGGGGGTTGCTGAGATGAAGCTGAGTACGATAGAGGAACCCCTGGAGCTGACTCGTCAGGAGCAAGCTGATTTTGTTAAGAAGGTGTTAGTGCATTATTCTGACGAACTATTGAAGAGCTATGAGTTCTCTGCTCCTGTGGTTCATTTGGTTTCTTGTGCCGGAGTGGTTGCGGGCCAGAAGATGCTTGAACTTTTCCATGCCAAAGCTAATCATGAAAAGGTGTTGTTGGTTGATCTGCCAGAATGTGAACCACATGCACATGAAAACTTAGATGAAGAAATCACATCGTGTAGGGATGTTAAATTCCCTTTTACCCAGAAAATTATTGATGTTGCTCATCTTTCCTTGTCTGAGATCTTAGATTGTTGGGATCTGAGCATATTTGACAAGTGTTGAAGTCCTACCACTGTCTGTTTTACTGCTAGCCACTGCTAATGTAGAAGCAGTGTCACTGCTAGAAGAATTGAAGACCTAGCCACTGCTAGTGTATTTAAGCAGTGCCACTGTTAGTATGAGTATACTTTGTATCTGTAAAGGAAACTTACTACCACTGTTGGTATAAAGTAAGTTGTTCCCACTGTTAGTGTGTATAAGTCGGTTAGAGTTATTTATGGGATAGATTTGATTTCCATAATAACTAGAGATTGTATAGGACTCTATGTAATATAAATAGAGATCCTTAGACCTAGATTAGGTTAACTTTTACGCAGCTTCAAGGTTTTGTAACCCTAATACAATTCAGTGTATTCGTCTTATATTATCAATAAGATTGAAGCTTTTGATATTAATTGTGTTGTTTATTGTTTTGATCTTCATTATATTATTGAGTGTTTATTCTGCAACTTCTCAGTAATAATTCAAAACTTGTGTTAATCTAATAAATTGATTAGATCGATCTTGGTTTAACAAGTGGTATCAGAGCTGTTGGTTAAGTTTTGAATACAGGAAGATCTAGAATCACTGTTTGATTGATTATTTTCAATATCTTTTTATTAAATCAATGGCAGAAAACAATGAAGGAATTCAGGTCACAAAGATACCCATTCTTAGACCTGATTAGTTTGATCTGTGAAAGAACAGAATCAGACAATACATGCTTCTCACAGATTATCAGATGTGGGAAGTGGTTGTTAATGGTCCTCCAGTGATTCTTAATAGTGATGGTGTTGCACAGGCTAGATTACCACCAACATTTGAGGCCGAAAGAAAGGTTAGATCTATAGAGTACAAAGCTCTAAGTACTTTATTGTTATCTATTCCAAATGAATATCAGAGACGATTTGAAGCATGTCAAGATGCTAAAGTTCTCATGGAAGCTATAGAGAAGAGATTTGGTGGGAATGATAACACCAAAAAGAATAAGAGGTCTTTGTTGAAACAACAATATGAGAACTTTAATTCTGCAAAGTCAGAAACTTTGACTCAAACCTTTGATAGGTTTTCAAAGTTAGTAGGAGATCTGGAAAATCATCAAGTGAAGATTGATAGAGATGATTTAAACAGGAAGTTTTTGAGGTCTTTGGGAGATGAATGGACAATTTATACAGTTGGATTAAGAAAAAGTGCAGATCTGGAATCAAAAGAGTTGGAAGACATTTATAATGATCTGAGAAACTTTGAAGCTGAAGTGGAGAGCAAGAAGATTGGATCAGGAAGTAACAACAACAATTCTGCATTTATGTCAATGGCTGGAACAAAGACAGAATCAAGTCAGAAAGGTTCTTCTTATGGGTCTGTTGGAGGTGGATCATCATCATCAAATCATTCTAATAATAAAATCTTAGAATCTTTCTTTGCTAGTAATGTGAACTCTTCACTTACTAATGAAGACTTAGATCAATTTGAATCAGATGATCTAGAAGAAATGGATATTAAGTTACAAATTGCCTTAATCACTCAAAGGGCAAAAAGGTTTATGCAAAGAACTGGCAGGAACAACTTTGCACAAAAGAGGAATGATGCAAGTTGGTTTGATAAGAGCAAAGTTGAATGTTTCAACTGTCATAAAATGGGACATTTTGCTAGGGAATGCAAAAGTCCAAAGAATGAGCAGAATGATAGAGGGAATGGTCAAAGAAGTGGAGGAAATGTGAGTCAAACAAGATCTGTACCAATCCAGGGTACTTCATCCAATGCTCTTGTATCTGTGGATGGATGTGGTTGGGACTGGAGTGACCAAGAAGAGTTTGAAGTTAAAAATCAGTGTCTCATGGCTACTGCTGAATCTGACAAACAGTCAGAGATTCCTTATGAGGTACAAATTAAATTATGTTCTTCTGTGTGTAAACAAACTGTTAAACATTATAGGGATCATAATCAGAAAGTGTGTGATGAATTAAAACAATGTGAAATCAAGAGCAAACACACAATTTCAGTAATAGAAAATCTAGAAAAACAGATTCATGCATATGAAGAAAATGCCACACAGTTTAAGTATGATATTGAATTTGCTAGGTGGGAGAGAGATACTCTTAAAGATAAAGTAGAATTATTAACTATGAAACTTGCTGAGGTCACCTGTGAAAGAGATAGCATAAGACTTAATGTAAGTAACTTAGAAAATGCATCTAAGAGTGTTCATAAACTTATCAACTCACAGATTCATGATAAACTTAAGACTGGTTTAGGATACAGTAATGTACCTCCTCCTTATAACAACAACTACTTTCCTTCTAAAACTGATATTGATATCAATTCACTTAAAGAAGGAATAAATGATGAGGTTAAAAAGGCTGATCTAATTAAAAGTTTAGAAGAAGATTTGAATTTTGATAAAGTTGAAATAAGAGAGTGGTGTGAGGAAGATGATCAGAGTGATAATACATCTGAAAGTTATGAATCATCTAATTCATCAAGTGAAGGTAGCAGAAAGGTTACTGGTCTAGTTTCTGAACTAAAAGGTGATAAACTAGAAGAGGGTAAAAGATTGTTTCAAGAACAGGCTAAACAACAGATAAAACAAGTGTTCAATGCTAATAAGTCTAGAAAGGGTCTAGGATTTATTAGTAAAACAGTTAAGCAGGAGTCAAAATCTGTAACAAATGATACATGTATTAACTGTGAGTGCAAAACAAGACTTTCTTCGCCAAAACCTTTTACTAAAACTGCACCAAGAGGCAATCAACGAAACTGGAACCAAATGGTTTCACAGAAATTGGGGCAAAATTTTCAAGTGGTCAAAGAAAAGTCTTGTTATATCTGTGGAAAAACTAATCATCTTCAACATGATTGTTATCACAATCCTAAGAATTTCACTAGGGTTGTGAAACCATTATGGACAGCAGCAAACATGATTAATAAACAAAATTTCAAATCTAAAGTTAATCATGTTGCCACTGTCAAGAGAATGAAGAATACGGCTAACAGAGGTACAACTGCAACCACTGCTTCTAATGCTGCAGTGATACCACCAAACAGAGCCAACAGAGGTACGAAGACTAATACAGTGGGAAGTGTTACCACTGTTAAACATGCAGCCACTGCTAGTGTTAAAAATTCCAAAAGAATGTTTACACCAAGCATGGCTGCCACTGCCAGAATAATTAATACAAGCCTAAGGGTTACCACTGTTAGGCCTATTCCCACTGTTAAGTCTAAAATTAGTTGGGTTTGGAAACCAAAGAACACTGTGGCATCCAAAGTTTCCAAATCTAATAGTACATCAAAATCAATTGTCTTCCAGAGAGTTGATTTTAATGATGCATAAGGGAAACCCAAGACCAAATTGGTTTGGGTTCCCAAGAGAAATTAACTTTTCTTTTTGTTTGTATGTGTGCAGGGCAAGCCAAGAAGCTTATGGCATATTGATAGTGGATGCTCAAGACACATGACTGGAGATAAGGAAAAGCTACAGAACTTCAAATCATTTGATGGTGGATATGTAGCGTTTGGAAGCAATCCCAAAGGGGGAAAATTACAGGCAAAGGAACTGTTCAGAGTGCCAAGCTAAGTTTTGAAAATGTTTATTTTGTGGAACAGTTGAGGTATAATTTGATAAGTGTGAGTCAAATCACAGATAAAAAGAACCCAGTTCATTTTACTGACACTGAATGCCTTATTTTGTCAAAGGAATTCAAGATTCCTGAAAACATGATTTTAATGTGAATTCCTAGACAAGATAATGTATATAAGTGTGACTTAGCAAATATGGCACCTCAACCTGATTTAAACTGTCTGATTTCAAAAGCAACTCTGAATGAATCTAATTTGTGGCATAGAAGGATGTGTCATATGAATTATAAAACAATTAATAAGCTTGTCAAAACCAAGCTTGTTAGAGGTTTACCTGAAAAGGTATATTCATGTGATGATCACTGTGTTTCTTGTCTTAAGGGAAAGCAACACAAAACTTTTTTAAGTCCAAATCTGTGAATTCAAACTGTACTCCTTTACACTTGTTACATATGGACTTGTTTGGACCAACAAGTATAAGGAGTATGGGAAAGAGATCTTACTGCCTTGTAGTCATTGATGATTATACTAGATTTACATGGGTTTTCTTTCTTAGAACAAAAGATGAGACAGGTGAAATACTTAGATCATTTATAACTAAGATGGAAAATCAATTAGATAAAAAGGTTAAAATCATCAGGAGTGATAATGGAACAGAGTTTAAAAATCATGAGATGGATAAATTCTGTGATGAAAAAGGCATTAGGAGAGAGTTTAGTGCTCCTAGAACTCCTCAACAGAATGGAGTAGCTGAAAGAAGGAATAGGACACTAATTGAGGCAGCTAGAACTATGTTAGCTGATGCAAAATTACCTATGTCTTTCTGGGCAGAAGCAATTAGCACAGCTTGTTATGTTCAGAATAGGGTAACAGTTGTTAAGCCTCATTTCAAAACCCCTTATGAATTGCTGTTTAAAAACAAACCATTGGTTAGTTTCTTAAAATCCTTTGGATGTCCATGTACTATTCTGAATACCAAGGATCACTTAGGAAAGTTTGAAAGCAAGGTAGATGAAGGTATTTTTGTAGGGTATTCCATCCAAAGCAAAGCATATAGGGTTTTCAATCAAAGGACTAGGGTAATAGAAGAATCAATGAACATCACTTTTAATGAGAATACCATTAATCCTGATGGAATAGGTCCAAAGTCATTGTTTGATATTGATGTGCTTAATTCTGCTTTTAGATATGCAACTGTAATTTCTAGTGCAGATACAAGTACAGGTACCAACACAAGGACAGCAGATGAAGCCAGTAAGGAAGTATCAGGAATGTCCACAGAAAAGAATAAAGATCCATTGGAATACATTGTATTTCCAATCTGGACTCCTGATCCACCAGAGGTGTTTTCCTCTGATCAACCACAGTCCACTCACAGAACTGAGACAGAAGATTCTACTGATATATCATCTTGTGAGAATTCTGAACAAGAAGGCAATCTTACCAATTTAGAAGCCAACATTCCAGAGACATCAACATCTACTTATCGTGTTCACAAAGATCATCCTCTAGAACAGGTCATTGGGAATGTTGATTCTGCTGTTCAAACTAGACAGCAGTCTACTGTCAATGAAGAAGACATACATACCTCTTTATATGTATGTTTCTTATCTCAAACTGAGCCAAAGAAGGCAGTGGAAGCTCTTAAAGATCCAAGTTGGATTGAAGCAATGCAGGAGGAATTGCTTCAGTTTAAAATCCAGAATGTGTGGACCTTAGTTGATCTACCAAAGGGAAAAAGAGCTATAGGCACAAAATGGATCTTTAAGAACAAAAAGGATGAAAGGGGTATTGTAATCAAGAACAAGGCAAGGTTGGTGGCACAGGGGTATACACAGGAAGAAGGAATTGATTATGATGATGTGTTTGCTCCTGTAGCAAGAATAGAAGCAATCAGATTATTCTTGGCATATGCTTCATATCATGGATTTAAAGTTTATCAAATGGATGTCAAGAGTGCCTTTGTCTATGGGAAAATTGATGATGAAGTTTATGTTTGTCAACCACCTAGATTTGAAGATCCCAAGTATCCAGATAGAGTATGCAGATTGGATAAGGCTCTATATGGCTTGCATCAAGCACCTAGAGCCTGGTATGAAACTCTATCTGTTTACTTATTGGAGAATGGTTTTAAAAGAGGTACCATTGACAAAACACTGTTCACCAAGAAGATTCACAATGATATCTTATTGGTACAAGTGTATGTTGATGACATCATTTTTGGATCTACAAATGATGGATTATGCAAGGAGTTTGAGAAGTTAATGCATCAGAAGTTCAAGATGAGTTCTATGGGAGAACTTACTTTCTTTTTGGGACTTCAAGTTAAACAGAGAACTGATGGCATTTTCATTAATCAAAGCAAATGTGTCAAAGACATTTTGGACAGATTTGGTTACTCAGAAGCTAAAATAGCTAGCACACCAATGGAGACACACAAAGCCTTACATGCAGATCTTGAGGGGGAGGATGTAGATGTGCATCTATACAGATCTATGATTGGCTCTCTCATGTATCTCACCTCATCTAGACCAGACATAATGTTTGTTGTGTGTGTGCTCGATATCAAGCCAATCCCAAGCAATCACATTTGTATGCAGTAAAGAGGATTTTCAGATATTTAAAGGGTCAACCACAATTGGGCCTTTGGTATCCCAAGAGTTCTTCTTTTGAACTTATGGCTTTCACAGATAGTGATTATGGTGGTGAGAATCTAGATAGGAAGTCTACATCTGGAGGTTGTCAATTTCTAGGAGAAAGATTGGTGTCTTGGCAATGCAAGAAGCAGACTACTGTATCCACTTCAACTGCAGAAGCAGAATATGTTGCTACATCCAGTTGCTATGCACAAGTACTTTGGATTCAGAATCAAATGCTAGATTATGGTCTGACTTTTCTAAATACTCCTATTTATATTGATAATAACTCTGTAATTAGTATCATTAACAATCCTGTTAAGCATTCTAAGACCAAACATATTGAAATTCGTTATCATTTCATACGAGACTGCAATGAAAAGAGATTGATTCAAATCTTTAAAATCCATACTGATAATCAATATGTAGATCTTTTCACAAAGGCTTTTGATGTGGGAAGGTTTACATTTTTGGTAACCAGTATTGGAATGATCAATCTAACTTAACTTATGTTTGGTATTAGAATAGATACTAATAGTGGAACTGTATAAAGAACAAGTGCTTTCTGGTCCAAGTATCTACCACTATTAGAACTTTCTAGCCACTATTTCTTATACAGTTGCCACTGCTTGTAAACTTATGTATATTACTGCTACTGTTTATTGTTTTCTAGCTAACCACTGTGCAGGTTCTTAGCTACTGTCAGAAGACATTGCTACTGCTGGAACTAATGTTTGATATTAAAAAAAAAAAAAAAAATTGAATGTCTGCCACTGTTAAGGTATTTTATACCTTTCCACTATTAGTTATATCGAGCAGTGCCATTGCTAGTTAATTTTTCTAGGTCTTGGCTCTGTTCTTATGACTAACAGTATATAAACTTAGAACACTTCAATTTTTCATTACGCTTTCTTATTTCCCCACATAACCACTGCAATTACTCTTCAAATCAAACCCTCACTTCTATTACGATCAATTCAACAGTCATGGCTTCTTCATCAACAGATCTTACTTTGAGTGTTTACGAAGAACACAATATGATCGCCTTTTTGATGAAACCCTCATCGGTGCAAAACTTCACACAAATTGTGGATTTTCTGCGGTCGAGTTATATATTTCACGCACTTACTGTTTCTCCAAGGGTTTCTAGGGGTCATTTGAACGAATTTTGGAAGAATGCTCGATTGGAAGTAATTGAGGGCAATAGTCAAGTGGTTTCTATGGTTCAAGGAACCAAAGTGGTGATATCTGAGGATTCTCTTCGAGAAGCACTTCTTCTTGATGACGCTTCAGGTATAACTTCTATTGATGACAGAGATTTGTATGATTCTCTTAGATTAATGGGGTATGAGGGTGATTACACACGTTTTACATTTTTTAAATCACTCTTTAGTCCTCAATGGAAATTTTTCATACATACACTTCTCCACTGTTTGTCATCCAAAAGAACTGCTTTTAATGAATTTGGTACCCAAATAGCCTATGCACTTGTGTGTTTGGCTAAGGGTCAAAAATTTAATTTTTCTAAATATATTTTTGAAGGCATGATAAGAAATATAACAAAAGGGAAAAAGGATATGTTTATAATGTATCCTAGATTTGTGCAACTTGTTTTAAATAAACAAATTCCTGATTTAGTTGCACAAGAACTTATTATTGGTGTTAGTACTCTTTCAGCTAGAACTTTTAGAGAAATGAGTAAGAATACCAATAAGAAGTTTTCTGGGAAGGATACAACATTATTTTCTACAATGCTTCTTGCTCTTTCCACCACAGATGTAGTATCACCAACTACATCTGAACCAATTGGTGACAGGCCAGTAGTACCAACTGGGTCTGAACACACACTTATTGGGGGTACAAAAAGAAAACAAGGGACCAAGCAACCTACCCATATACAACCACACAAAAAGAAATGAAAACAGGCAAGTGAGGTTCCTACTGCTCATTTGTTTCAGCCATCAATTTCACAACAGCAGGCTGCCACTACTCCTTCTAGTCCACTGACAGAGGAGGGCAGTGGTAACATCAATAAGACCCAACCAGAGGCAACTTCTACTGCTGAACCTACGGGTAATGAAGCAGGTGAAGGTCTCAGTACCAAGAACAAGGGAACTTCTGTTGACCATGCTAGGCATGAGGCAGAAGATGCTTTTGTCAATGATTCATCTAGGAGGTCACACTCTAATGATGATGAGGCTAGTACTTACATTGAATTAACGAATGTACAATTGACAATGGTTGTGGACAAAATTTGGGAGAGGTTGATGAAGGAGAAGAAGGTGAATAAAGCTCAAGATGCTAAAATTGCAGAGCAGGCTGCTAAGATTGTTGAGCAGGAGAAAGTTATTGAGGAACTTAAAGAACGACTTACTGTGTTAGAGGATTTGTTAGTGACTAACACTTTCAAAAAGGGGGAGAAGAATGCAGATGAGATGGTTGATGAGGATGTGTTTATGTTTGATCATGTGGATGAGGTAGTGGGTGAAACAGATGCTATGTCTAATGCTAACACTGAAGTCTTGGAAGGTGATGTACAGACTGAAATTGTTGAAAGTGTTATGCAAAAGACTGAGGTAGTTGATGGTGAGACAGAGGTGATTGTTGAGGTAGATGATGGTGAAGAAGTGGTACAACCTGTGATGAAAGGTGATGGTGCAGAGGCAGAGGGGGAGTCAATGCCAAGATCAGATCCTAAGCTTACACATGGCAGGAAGAAATCTGTACCAGTGTTCAGCATAAAAGTTAAAAAGATGGATGAAATCAGAAAAACAAAGTCAAGTAGTCCCACTGCTAGAGTGGCTACCACTGCTGCAACTACTACCACTGCTACCACTACCACTGTTAAAGCAAAATCAAACACTGTCAGAACACCTGAAGTACCATTTAAGATCAAAGAGCCTATCAATGTGTCTAAGCCTGATTCCAAACTTCCAAAGATTGATTCAAAAGATAAAGGTAAGGGCAAATTGGTGGAAAAGCCAAAGGTGAAGAAGGTGACACAGAATGTTGAGCATGACTTGGAGTATGCTATGAGATTGCAGGCTGAATTGGATGAACAGGAAAGAATTGAAACTGAAAAGAGAGCTGCTAATTCTCAAAAGTCTGTGCCAGTCAAGATGAAAGAATCCGAGGTTGATGAAGTGGATGTGATGCTAGAGAATGGGCAGATTGTAAAAATGACTAAAGAAGCTAGCAGAGTATATGCAGAGATGAAAGCAAAGGGATTAAATGATGATACTGTATATCATGCTTATGAAGTAAAGAAAAAGGGTAATCCTCTGCAGATGGCATTAAAGCAGAAAATTGAAAGAGAGAAGAAGGAGAAAAAGGAAAAAGAAGCTGCTAAGAGGAAAGCAAAGAAACCAACAAGGGTTGATTTAAAAAATGATCTGGTTTGTAAGTTAAGGGGAGATAGAATTTCTACAGGACAATTGAGGAGGATGTCACTGGAACAATTGCAAAACATGTATGATAATAATCCTCATGTCAATCCTAAAGCAAGGGAAAGGTTAGAAAAGAAGAGGAAAGATGATGCTGAAATTCAAAGGAGACTGCAAGAAAGATATGATCAAATTGATGAGGAGTTGGAGAAAGAAAAGGAACTGAAATTGAAAATTGATGGTGTTAGAAGGTCTTTTGCCAAATTTCAAGAGATGGATGATAATATGAGTGATCTGGATAGAGATGAGGAGATATTAGATCAGATGATTGTAGTTAAGTCTGATAGATCAGAAAACACCAACTTGAATGATGAGGAATATTCAGAGATCATCAAATGGGAAGCAGTGTTGATTGCATCTAAAGAAATTGCTTATGAAATTAGAATTGAAAGGAAAAATGGAGTTGTTAGTTTTCATAAGTCAATGCAAGATATTTTGAAGAGAGTAAACAGGTTTGATGTGTACGATATGTATAAGATTGGATTAGATAAGGATTTGAAAAGTATTAAGGCTGGTATTGAAAGGCATGTATGGGAATGGATACAAATGATGTTTGAGCCTGAGATGTATGGAGATTTGTTCTTATGTACTGAAACAGTGAGTATGTGGAGACATTTTGTAAGGGCTGGAGTACAGGTGATAGCTCTCAGAAATGGAAAACTTATTTATATGTTGGATGAGAGAGATTACTTTCTGAGTGTAGTACTGTTGAAGCAGTTGATTGCTAACAAACTACAAGTAGCTGTGAAGAATTCTAAAAGCAAAGATATAGTCTACAGAGTCATGAATCAGTACAATAAGAGAGATAAATAGGGATTCAAAAGGTTTCAGAGCTCCTTCAAAAGGAATGAAGATGAATGAAGAAACTTAATGCAATACCAGATTGATTAAGTTTAGGGGAGATTGTTGGGATCTGAGCATATTTGACAAGTGTTGAAGTCCTACCACTGTCTGTTTTACTGCTAGCCACTGCTAATGTAGAAGCAGTGTCACTGCTAGAAGAATTGAAGACCTAGCCACTGCTAGTGTATTTAAGCAGTGCCACTGTTAGTATGAGTATACTTTGTATCTGTAAAGGAAACTTACTACCACTGTTGGTATAAAGTAAGTTGTTCCCACTGTTAGTGTGTATAAGTCGGTTAGAGTTATTTATGGGATAGATTTGATTTCCATAATAACTAGAGATTGTATAGGACTCTATGTAATATAAATAGAGATCCTTAGACCTAGATTAGGTTAACTTTTACACAGCTTCAAGGTTTTGTAACCCTAATACAATTCAGTGTATTCGTCTTATATTATCAATAAGATTGAAGCTTTTGATATTAATTGTGTTGTTTATTGTTTTGATCTTCATTATATTATTGAGTGTTTATTCCGCAACTTCTCAGTAATAATTCAAAACTTGTGTTAATCTAATAAATTTATTAGATCGATCTTGGTTTAACATAGATGTTGTTCCTTGATCCTGCTCCTGCGGCCCCCCAGGTCTCATGATTTTGTGATATCATGTTTTGTCATCTTTTGAACACTTGGTTTACCTTTATTTCCTGAACAACTTGGTTTTATAAGCTCTTTATTGAGCAAAATAATGTTGGTGCCAGTTTTTGGCTTTTTGAACTTTTTATGTCTTTATGCTATATGGTTATGTTTCAGTAACAACTCATACATGTTAGTATTCTATCAGTTCGTAATTTGTTGCTACAATTTAAGCAACTTGCTTTTTATAGATAAGGCATAAATGTGGGTCACGAGTTTACTCTAAAATACGCTTTTGAAAAACATCATATTTTCTGGAAACCTCCTCCCTGAAGTGTGGGATGTGATCACCCATATCCTGATTTATACACCAAAAGTGTTGTGTATTTTGGATTGAACTACACATCAATCCCACACTGTGGGTTGCTATCCCATTTGTAGTGCTTAGGGCCCTAAAAGTGTGGGTCACCTCGTTTTACCCCCTGAACACGCACGAAATAGGGTTTTCAAATCTTGTAATCATAAGACTTGGGTAGTTATTACAAACAATTTTTTATTACCAAAATTTTATATCTTCATTAAGATATACCGTCAAAACTTTTTAATTACAAGCAAAACATGTGCTATGTAAAATGATTCAAGGAAAGAGTTTTTCTAACTTAAAAGATAACACTTCTTCAAGTTGGTAGCATGCCACGTTCGATCCACCATTTTTCCCTATAGATCCTCGAGCTTGTATGACCCATTCATGTTGGTTTCTACTTCCTTGTAAGGTCCTTCCCATGTTTGGACAAGTTTTCCTCCTGGAGCCGACTTACTTGCCTCATTGCTTCTCATGACATATTCTCCTACTTTGAAGGATATTTTCTTTTACATTCTTATTGTAGTATTTTTCAAGCTCTTGTATTTTGCTTCCCGCATAGCTGCCAATTCTCTTCTTTTCTCCAAGAGGTCTAAGTTTTCCCTCAAGTCAGCTTCGTTCTTTTCTTCTTCCGTATGGAGGTATCTATGTGAAGGCACACTTATTTCTGCAGGTAATAAAACCTCTGACCCGTATGCTAAACTGAATGGATTTTCACCATTGCTGCGCTTTAGGGTTGTTCTGAGAGCCCATAATACATTGGGTAGTTTATCGACCCAACCACTTTTGCTCTTTCCCAACCTTACCTTAATGCCTCGGACCACATCTCTATTCATGACCTCCACTTGATTGTTGGCCTGCGATGGTATACTGAAGTAAAGGCTTGCTGAATTCTTAACCCTTCACACCATTCTTTGAATTTCCCTTATGCGAATTGCTTTCCATTATCACTGACTATCACTTTAGGCACTCCAAACCTGCAAACGATGTTATCCCATACAATATTTACAATATTCTGCCCGGAAATCATTTTGAGTGGGTTGGCTTCTACCCATTTGAGAAATAATCTACGAATACTAGTAAAAACTTCACTCCTCCAGGGGCCTCCGGATTTTCCTTACAATATCAATTCCTCATTTGAAGAAGAGCCAGGCTGAAGTTACTGGAACCAAATCATGTTTCGGTTGCCTCTGCATTGGCACATGGATTTGGCAGGATTCACAACTCTGTAATTCTTCTTTGGTGTCATCATACATGTTGGGCTAGTAATACCCCAGAGTTTTTACTTTTTCCACTACCGTTCTCGGGCCTAAATGCAGACCACAAAATCCCTCATGCACTTCTCGAATAACCCTCTTAGCTTCGCCAGATCCAATACATCTTAACCATGGTGGTAGATAGGATCTCCTATATAATACTCCCTCGTGGAATGTGTAATGTGGTGCTCGGGCCTGTATCTTCCTAGCCTCTGGTTTATTCTGTGGCAAAGTTCCATGCGTCAGATAGATGATAATATCCACCATCCAAGGATCTACCTCCTCCTCTAAGCACATGATATCTTGACTTTCTTCTATAGAACTTCAGGGCAGCACTTCTACCAGAACATCCTTCGTAAGGTGTGCGAACTGCATAGAAGCAAGCTTGCTCAAAGCATCGGCCTTCTTGTTCTGATTTCTCCTAACATGTTCTCTTTCGAACTTCTTGAAGTTCTTCACCTTTTCTTTAACTTTCTCAAAGTACTTTTTCATTTTTTCATCCTTTGCCTCAAACTCACCTTGCACTTGTTTCGCCACCAACTGAGAATCTACAAAAGCCTTCAAATAATCTATATCATCTGGAGTGCAATATTAATTCCAGCCAACAAAGCTTCATACTCTGCTTCATTATTGGAGGTGTTAAATTTAAACCTCAGTGCGTAAGTGAATTCTTTCTTCTCTGGGTTTGTCAAGATCAAACCTGCCCTGGCACCTTCGGAGCTGGAGGCTCTGTCACTGTAAAGAGACCAGAACTTACTGGGTTGAAGCTTCTTAGTTATTTTGCCCTGTACCTTTACTTCTTGGTTGGAGTCTTTTATCGTCATTTCTGCCATGAAATCAGCTAGAACTTGACCTTTCACAGAGACTCTTAGCTTGAACTTGATGTCGTGTTCTCTTAATTCAATTGCCCACTTAGCCAATCTTCCTGATTTTTCAGGTTTTGCCAGTATTTGTCAAAGAGGCTGATCTGTTATCACCATTACTGGGTGCGCTTGGAAGTACCTTTTTAGTCTCCGCGTAACATGGACTAGGGCTAATACCAGCTTTGCTATGGAAGGGTAGTTGATCTCCGGGCATTGGAGTGCTCTACTAATAAAGTAAATTGGTACCTGTGCCTTCTTTCTTTCTGCCAGTAAGTCGGCGCTTACTGCCTCTGAGGTGGTGGATAGATACATGAATAAAGTCTCTCTTGCTATGGGTGCCATAATTGTTGGTAATCTTCCGAATAGATCCTTCATCTACTGAAATGCTTTTTCTGCCTCGTCGATCCATGAGAAATGCTTTTTGCTTGTGCATCTTTTTAAAGTTTTGAAGAATGGCAGCGACCTCTCCGCTGCTTTGGACAAGAAGCAACTCAATGCTGCTAACCTTCCATTCAGCGTTTGGATCTCCTTCAATGTTTTAGGAGATTCCATATCACAAACTGCTTGTATCTTTGCGGGATTAGCCTTTATTTCATCGGCTGTTATCAAGTATCCTAAAAATTGTCCCTCTTCCACCCTGAAGGTACATTTCTTTGAGTTTAACTTCATGTTGATTCTTCTCAAGGTGGAGAAAGTCTCTGCAATATCCTCGAACATATCCACATAGGCTTCTAGGTTCCTTCCTATTTGATTTTCAAAAGCTTTATCTACTAACCTCTGATAAGTAGCTTCTGCATTCTTCAATCCAAAAGGCATCTGTTCGGTGTGGAATGTTGTCTTATCCCCATCCTTCTTTGCCATCTGGATTTGATGATACCCCTTATAAGCATCTAGAAAACATTTCAAGCGAAATCCACCTAAGGATTCAACCTTCTAATCTATGGCTGGGAGCGGGTAGCAGTCTTTAGGGAAGTTGTGAATGAGGCATGCCCGGAGCAAACAGTGACCATAGGAAGAAAATTACCTGAAGAGGTAAATGTAAAGTGGTTGCAATTATTAAGAAGAAATGTTGATGTGTTTGCATGGAACCCGGAAGAAATGACGGGAGTACCTAGAAAGCTCATGTTCAAAGAATTGAATGGGGAGACCAAAGATTTTATAACCGAACACCATCTGAATGTGCATCCAAACAAGATACCCGTGCAGCAGAAGAAAAGTCACTTGGCACCAGAAAGGAGCAAGGAAGCTTGCGAGCAAGTATAAGATTTAGTTGCAGCTGGGATCTTATCATCAATATATCCTCATCTATTGGCTTAATCCCATTGTCTTTTTTCTGCCATGCAAAGCTTTTCTTCTGCCCCGAGGTATTCTTCTTACCTTGGGTTTCCAGGCTCTTTCCATCTTTTACTAAGTTAGCTAATTTGTCTATTTTTACCCTTTTTTTCACTTATGCCTGTAATTCTCTACAGAAATTGGTATCATGTCCATACTCCTCATGGAATTCACAGTTTCTCCCCCATCTTTTCTCACCTTATCTGGAAGTTTTGGTGGACTCTTGAAGTCTGCTGTAGCCCGTCATGTCCTTAAAATTTCCCTGGGAGATTTTATTAACTCTAGCCATAAACCTCTGCCAGAATCTTTCTTATAGTAAGGTGCACCTCTATTTCCTCTGTCTTGCCTGTTATTGTATCTTCCTCTTCCATCACGCTGGTGTCTTGAGGTTCCACCGTTATTATACCCTTTTCCTTCGCCCTTCACCCCTGAAGGCTCATCTTTCGAGTCACCATAGGTGCTTTTCATTTCCGTTTCTTTTCCCCTGACATAGGCATAAACTTCATCCTGGAGCTCTGGATAAGTTTCCGGGAGGATTCTTCCAAGCTCAGCCACCAATACTTTACTCCTTGCGCCATGTATGAAGCCAGATATTCTCTGATCCTCCCCCAGCCCCTCTAACTGATGTGTTTCGTTCTTATACCTATCCATGAATGCTCTTAACCCCTCACTTTCACCCTAGTATATATTGTGGGCCTCCAGATGGGTTTTCGTATACTTCTTTTGCTTTATGAAGTGATAGAAAAACTTGATTTCCAAATCATCAAAACTATGGATACTACCGGGTGGAAATTTGTCATACCAGGATCTAGCAGCTCCTGCTAGGGTCATCGAGAACATATGGTCGGAGATTGGCATGGCCCACTTTTTTATCTTCTCAGCTCCATGGAAGTCCCAAAGATGGTCTTCAGGATCAGTCTTTCCGTTATATTCCTTGATATTTGAAGGCAACTCCAGCCCATCGGGCATTCCATAGAATTCACTCTACGGGGCTGGTGGAGACTGTTTCTTTTTTATGAATGAGTTAACCTTTGTTCGTGTGGATCTGGGCCTTCATGCGGGTCGGTTTCGATCTGAGAGTAATCGGGTTATAACTTCTGGGCGGAAAGTTCACCCACGCTCCATATTGGGGTGAGTAGTAAGATTGTCCTTCAGGTTGAAGGTAACCTGCTCCAGGTATCATTTCTCCCCCGGACATCGGGTTATTTTGGAAACATGGCCCCTAGTTATTTGGAAAACTTTGAATATTTTGCTGGTGGCTTTGGTTTGGTAATAACTGGGCATTCTGGGTAATAGGATTCGTCACAGATGAGGTTGTGGTGACTAGTGGGATGGTGGCTATCAAGGTGTTGATGACATATTGGTTTGATAGTGGTGGTATTTTCCGTAATGGGGTTTGTTCCTGACTAAATTCCATACCCTTGGTACATCATCTAAGGATTTCCACTTACGAGTTGAGGGTTGTTTTGGGTAGTGGTCTGTGTCGAATCTCTTGGGACATGGCTATTGGTGTTATTGGGAATGTTATTGGCGTTGGTTTTTGGTGCACTTTCGTTGACATTCTTGGATTGGTTAGGTGTATTGAAGGTGACAGTTGATCTAATGGTAATCCTTTGGGTTCCGGGTCTTGGACCTTCCACAATAATTTCCTCGTCAACATCATCATCGTCCAAGTTTAACCTTGACCTTATTTTATCCAAGCTCATCATTCTGATTTGTTTAGTAATCATGGGTTCTAAATATTGTCTTAACACTTCATCACTTACCCCTGAAATTATTACACCGAAGGTTGAAGGTCCGACCATATTTTCGGGTGTGGTGAAGTTTAAAATTGGTGTTTTCGGTTGTGAAATTGGTGGAAAACCTGGTGGTGGTGACTGTCGTTCACCACCATCATTGGTAGTTTGAAGTGACATTGTAAAATTAAATAAACTTGAAAAAACTTAGAGATATTTAACTAGAAAATTCTATAAAACTTGCAAAATTATCTAAAAACAAAGAGATTAAGGTTCGAGAATACTTAATCCATATCGCATCCCACCCGGTTTGCCATTTGATTGTACGTCCAACCGCTAATCGAAGATTTCTAGCTGAATATCTCTAACCAGAAGGTTCCTGCAATATATACGCAAACTCTACGTTAAGAGCACTGGAATGGATCCCGCGAACTACCTCCTGCGTGAGAGTAAGGTTCTGTGCTTTAATGGTGAAAATATAAATATGGAATTAGGGTTTTTGTGGAGAAGATGAACATACCAGAAAAGTGGAGTCTGAGTGTTCTTCTATAGTTGTTGTGTCTTGCCCTCCAATTCTTTGCTTGGCCAATCACAAATGAGCACTAACACATGATTTTCTCTTGATTAATCTGAGCCATCCAAGAGATCTCACATATATTCAAGATTGGTCCCCACTCTAAATTTTGATAGAGTTGTGAAAGTGACGTGTGGACCTCTGGGTGGAGGTTAGAAGATTAAACAATTTGCTGGCGATTCCCTAGAAGGTAATGGGCACCTTACAGGTGCCAACTGTTACGCCACAAGATCAACGGGTGATCTACTTCCGGATGGAAGCAAATATGTTGATGAATGGTAACTTCAGGGTAGAAGTTGGTGGTAAGTGGGTGAGACATTGGTTATACCATTACCTTTGAGACAGGATCATTAGCATCATCATGCCACACCAGCACCTCCTGCACCACCTAAACAGGAATATCAGGAATAACCTGCTGCCCTGTCTCCGCTGCCTGTATCAGTACATCCACAATAAGCTCTTGTGGCTCCAAATTCGGAACCACAACGGCAGCAGGCCCAGGCACATCTCCAGCACCAATATCCAGCCAACCATTATTGGGCAGAGCAACGTAGTTCTCATCTATCAAGAATCCAAAAAGATCATGCTCCTAAGGCTTCAGGTCCTTATTGCGCTTCGAAGAGTGATCGCGCCCCAACGGTCGGTCAAGGAATCGCTTCCTTGTCGTTGCGGACCTTCCAGTCGGAGGTGGGTGATCAGTGGGTTTTAAATTTATAATAATCGGGGGGAGCCAAAACCTTCCGAACTACTTAATATTACTAGGTACGAATACCTGATATTAGTTTGTGGTAAGGATGATCCAGGGTCGTTCCTCATGATTGTAGAATTGAAACAGAGCTAGTTCTGATAACTTAGTAATTAAGCTGGGGTTTTATAGATTGAAGGGTGATTGTTTTTAGGTTTTTATTTATTTAAAATACTAAGAAAGCGTAAAAGTAAAGAGAGGCTAGCAGATATGTAACACTTAAGGATAACAAAGACTTGGTTCACCATGATTTAGGATAGCGTATTATTGGAATGATGATTATTGGGGACACATTCACCTAACAGACAAATAAACTTCGGTGTAAACACTAGGACCCTACTTATTTAGTTCCGGTTCTAAATTAGTATGTCACTGAGTACCTAGGCTATCATGATTCTGATCAGATCAGGTTGCTCAACCCCCAACACTTTCCGATAAGGACAAGTGACCCTTCTTGGAGATATCTCCTGGTGCATGAATAAGGTAGCAAACCGCAATACATGATATTCTGACCGTTCTTAACACCTATGTCTAAATGTTATTACCTAATTGTATACTGGTTGTTTACTTTTTTATAACTATCGGCTAAGTGGAATTAAGGGGTTTAAGCATCTTAGACTACTAACGAGTCTTCGTTTTCTTTTCAGAATTCCTTTTTTTACTTATTTTAAGCTCAAATCCTTCCGTCATGAAATAGACCCTCCTTTACGATCAGACGTTTATCCTTAGGTATACTTACGGTGTATAATGCATTCAGTTATTTCCACAGCTCGTATAAATCTAAGTATACTCACGGTGTATAATACTGCAAAGGTTTAACATTTCCACAGCTTATATCCTAGACCATGTTCAGGCTGGGTAACTTCCAGGTATCCACGGTTTCATATGCTTACGACCGGTCTGTAGCTTCCACACATTTGTACTTCACCAGAGGTGTTTCCAGCGCTATACTAAGTACTGGGCCGTTTAACAGCATTCCACAGCTTCATACAAAACACATATAACTATATCTACGTAGTATTAGGGTTTGCAAAGTCCTATCCTAAGGGCAATAGTCACGTGAAAGCCTGGAAAGGGTGAATGATAAGGTCTATTTATGTAAAGTTTAGACTGATAACAAAGTATAACAACTCCCATTTATATGGATAGAGAATTAATGTAACATCATTCATAACTATCTAAATCATGGCAAACATACAAGCAACTAATCACAAGGCATACTAGTAAACATTTCTATCATTAATAAGTCACAAACATCAAACAAAAACATTATAACAAATTAATAATAGAAAGGATAGATAATACTGATACGTATTGCGAACAGAATAACAGCTTGTATTTCTTCGATTAATATTCAAGCATTACAACCGCTAGCCTCTACTAATTATATTACATAACTATTCTAAGAAGAAAGGATTCTCTCCTAATCTTCCCACTAGTTCCCTAGAGAGAGACCGGAGAGAGAACCAAGAGAGAGAAATCTAGAGAGAGAGTGTAGTGTGTGTGAAATGAGTTGTGTGTTGTGAGGGATGGATGGATTGGTGTGTTGAAATGAGGAGGTGAGAGCCTCTATTTATAGGCTTACAAGTTACAATTTTACACTCAACACCCTCGCTCCCAATTTAACACTGAAATACACCCCCGAGCTATGAAAATCGACACCAAAGAGGGCGTATTCGACACTATATAGGGCATATTCGGTAGCAAATAGGGCGTATTCGGTAGTAAACGGGGCGTATCCGGCACCGTAGAGGGGGTATACCACCCCTACAGGGGGTATACGGCCCCTTTAGGGGCGTATACGGCCCCTAAGGGGGGGGGGGTATACAGCCCTTTTAGGGGTGGTGTAGCCCTGCTCGTGGTCTTGTGCACTGAATCGTAAGTCTTGCGTGCTGGATCTTAATTCGTTTGGCCATAACTTCTTCATTCTTGATCCGTTTTCAGCGTTCTTTATATCCACGTGATCATAATTACCTGAAGATCATAATGAAGTAATTAAGGAATAATTTTAAGGTAATATGTTAAATATTGCTCGTAGAACGTGACCGTATCAATTATGCTTTGTTTTGTACGTTATGTAGCCATTTTACTTGATTTTTGAAGCAATGCCTTATTTTTAGCTTTAATAATTAATTTTGGTGAAAAAGTATTGATATTGAATGATTTCATCCATTTTGGAGCTAAAAAGGTGGGAATTATGTACTCAAAAATGTGAATTTTTACGTCAAATCAAATATCCCACACTTAGACATTGCTTGTTCTCAAGCAATACTTCAAATATCCTCACTTAAAAAGATATTTTTAGGCCTCATTTTAGAGAATTAAAATATTTCTTAAAAACAACCATTCTTCATACAAGTAACTTGTTTCAGAAAATCGAGACAAATAAGATATTTGTTCCAGAAATAAGAAATGAATATCTTTGGGCATGCTTCTGATTTTCGTAATCTTTGGCATACACATCACTTAGGCAATCTCACAAGGTGGTCACTCAATTCACTCAAAAGTGTATTGGGTTTCCTATCTTTCTAAACAAACAAAATCGCTCAAAAGCCATTCATGTAGCATTCATCGTCATAGGCTTGATCGAGAATCAAATCTCCACCACTTAGGTGAGGATGGTGCTAATTATCCCAAGACATTCATCGGGGTTTTTGTGAGGTGAAGGTTTAAAGGGTATGGGTGTTTTTAGGTTAAGAGGGTTATGCTTATCTTAGAACTTTTAAACTCATAAATTTTTTTATTTAGATATGCTTTTTAATGAAAACGGAAACGGAAAACGGTAAAAGAGGAAGATAGCTATTTTGACTTCTATCTTTTTGAAAACTCATGGAAAACTGTATCTTTTTGAGATCGGAGTTTTTTCGAGAGATTTGAAGCACTTAGCTTTATTTCTATGAAATTTTTTGGGCTTAGAATTTCTTTGCCAAGGAATTTCTAAGGAATTTTTTTTTTACTTCCCTTTTTTTGGGATCCTTTCTTTCTTTCATTTTTCAATCTTTTGATATTTCAAATTTCACATAGTGCCAATTTTTTGAACCTCAGAATTCTCGATCTTTTGATTATGTAAACGCACATAAGAAGTTTTGAGTAAAACACGAAATTTATGATTTTTAGAGTGAAAGCAAAAAGAATATCTAAATAGCATTTTTCGTAAATTTAAAAATTCCAAGATAAGGTTTTGGTGGGTATGAAAGTGAGTGGGTTTAAAAACTTGGATTTTCAAGAAACGAAAAGGTTAAGGCTTAACAGGGTTTACTAGGTGGATCATCGATACTAAATATGAGTATCGGCAGGGTTAGGCTTGAAGATATATGAGAAAATGGGTTTATTTCCTAGGGAATGTCAAGGTCATCTAATTGCACCTATACCGCATACGGTACTCACCAACATGGTCTCGAAATGCATACCAGGAGCAAGTTCTAATTCAGAAATGCATACATCGGCACACACAACAAATGAATAGTGAAGCATTTAAAATGAATTCTTATATAGTCTCAAGATACCTCACTGCAATTAATATGGGTTGTATGTGCTTAGTCATGCGCTGCCCCTAAGATTATCATTTTTTAATTTGAGAAATTTCTACCTTATTTACACTACTTTCCAAAATAACTTACTCATAATCAAAATGGTTCCTCTTAGAAATATTAAAATTAAAAAATAGTAGAGCTAACTGAATGAGTAGTCTACTGTCGAAGTTAAGCTCATGCTTTTCTTTGTTTTATGCAAAAATTTTGAAATTTTTTAATCAATTTTAGAGTGAGGAACATTTTCTGAGTTGCTATTTGGACATAAAAATCTATCTAAGGTATTCTATACCGCTATCCCACACTTAGAGGAACATTGTCCCTAATGTTCTCTTTAATGGAGATTATACTGGAAGTAAAATCCCACACTTAGAGTTGAAACATATAAGAAAATGTTTCTCAAGTATTTGTTTTGGGCTGGAATCCCACACTTAGTGATAAGCTTTGGATATGGTATAGATTACTTTGATTAATTAACAGTACTAAGTAAAGCAAAATGATAAAAACGGAGAAAGGATAAAGAAACTCCCTAGGTAGCTAAAGTTGAAGGTCTAATTATGCCGCGAGAAGAATTCCTTGAAATCTTTGTTAGGTGGCAGCTCCATTAGCTCTAGGGGTTTGCTTATAAATATGGGCTCCGCCTTTCATTTCATCCAAAATATTTGCAAAGTAATCTCGTAGGTGTGAACACGTTGGATATACCTTTCCATTCAACTTCATATTTTTGCAATCAAAAGGATTCACTATCTCAGAATGAAAAGATGTTTTCTACTACAAAGCTTTCTATAGAACATATATTTTTCAACGAGTTCGAGCATAATGCATAAAAGTAGTATGCAAGTACCTCAAATGCTCGAAACACATGAACTAATTTTTCTTAAAAACTTTCCTATTTTTCCGAGATAAGTGATTTTGCAAAAACTGGGTTGAAGTATTTTGAAAATAATTTTTGGTATATCCAAGTGTGAAGGATATTCAGAGATTTTTCTTCACTTATCAACACACAACTATCAACACGTCTTATTGCACGGATTGCCTCCCGAGAAGCGCTGCTGTTATAGTCGAGAGCTCGACTTGGATAGATTGTATAAAATAAAGTGAAGTGATGGTATCCTCTGGATACTGGAAGAGTGAAGGCCTCTCCTTGATGAACTAGTCATAGACAACTAGAAATCATATACGTGTCTGAAAGCACCATCTCTTCCCCTGCAAAGTAATGCTCCAAAGATTTCCAAATTTAATGAACTATAAGCTCCCCTTGTTGCCTTTTCATCATTCTCAAAGATTCTTCATCCATAGGCATAAATCCCTGTTTGTTAGGCATTTGCACAAAGAGAACAAACAAACATTTTCTAACAAACAAGTGATTATTCTCCAAATCATAAATTCGCTGGTTTGCGAGAAGAATTATCAAAGTTAGTACTTTGAAGATGAAACAAACCCGCGTATGACTTGGAGTCTAATCTCACACTAAAAGTATTAATGGCCTATAATTTCACCTCAGCACAAACAGCAGATATAGAAATATCAGGTAGCCAAGTATAAAGATATCCAAAACACATATTTTTAAATGAGTTTGAGCATAATACATATGTGGACATACAAATCATATTATCAAATTAAGCATTTGTATCTTTTGTATGTTCATGTAAGTACCTCAAATTTTTTTTTGACATATGTCAGTGGGTGTGTAAGATTACTAAGGCTCCTAACTTCTGGCAAATCCCCATGTTTTTAAGTGAAGGGACATTTAAGAACTTCAGATAATGGATGTTGTAATAAAGTTCAACAAGTGGGAGTAGGAAGTTTAAGGTTTTGACAAAAATTTCGATGAAGTAATTTCACAAACCATCCTTTTTGTTCAGAAGACTTGGAACAATTTTTTTTAGGGATCATTTTCTACTTATTTGGGTTAGCTTACGACTTATCCTACTATTAAAACTACGTTAGACACGGGTTGCCTCCCGAGAAGCGCTTGTTTTTGTTCGAGTCACTAGCTTGACTCTAGCACTACTTATCAGGCAATCCTAGCGGCTTCCTTGCATCCATTAGTAGACACAAGTAGTAATATTGGTACATATCTAAGAGTTTAAGGCAAGTTAAGACTAGGGTATGTCCAATGTGAGGATGTGGTTTAAAATGAAGAAACAGTTCTACCGACGGTATAACAAATCTCTCGACTTCTAATACCTCATGGGGTCAGTTTGACAAAATGGGTTGGTCAAAAGTGTCCATATCACTCCATGACGTATACGTCATTATGTGGTGGAGAGATGGTTTGTAGGGCAACCCTGACGCAAAACCCACCTTACTTCTTATGGTTTTTTGGTCGATGAGAATATTGTACTCTGGGCATGGAGGTTGGACAGTATCCGTTGACGTCTCCAATCTTGTAACAATATTCTCATCGACTACTTGGGTAACGGGTTCAATTAGATCACTGCTTGGAGTTGAGTGCAAGTCTGTGTTAACTATATTAGATGTGGAGTATGGGTTGACTTCGAAAGATAAAGATTGATGTTGAGTGGGGCTATAGGGGTTTGATTGAGAGTCTAAGTGTCCTATGCCTAACATCGTATGTCCCTCACATTCTCCGTCAAAGTGGGGAATACCGCATATCCTACATCTAATTTGAAATATTTGAACAAGACTTCGCAATTGATCTTTAATTGTTTCAACCCAAGTGTTTAGTAAAGACGACATTTGAAGAAGGTATAAGAATTATATTTGAGGTGAGAAGGGTTTCTAAATTAAGCTAAGCTAATATAATCTAACTATGCTACTCTACAGACAGAAAGTAAAGGGATCGCTTAAAAACTAATTTATTTAAACAGGCTCCGAATCATACTACCGTCCCCGGCAGCGGCGCCAGAAACCTGATCGCGCTCCAACAGTCGGTCAAGGAATCGCTTCCTTGTCGTTGCGGACCTTCCTGTCGAGAGCGACGATCGGAGGGTGGTTTTAAATTTATAATAGTCAGGGGGAGCCAAAACATTCCAAACTACTTACTATTCCTAGGTACAAATACCTGATATTAGTATGAGGTAAGGATGATCCAGGGTCGTTCCTCACGACGGTAGAATTGAAACAGAACTAGTTCTGATAACTTAGTAATTAAGCTGGGGTTTTATAGATTGAAGGGTGATTGTTTTTAGGTTTTTATTTATTTAAAATACTAAGAAAGCATAAAAGTAAAGGGAGGCTAGCAGATATGTAACACTTAAGGATAACAAAGACGCGGTTCACCATGATTTAGGATAGCGTATTATTGGAATGATGATTATTGAGGACACATTCACCTAACAGACAAATAAACTTCGGTGTAAATACTAGGAACCTACTTATTTAGTTCCGGTTCTAAATTAGTATGTCACTGATGTAACACCCGTCAAATTAGGACTAGTAATTAGTGCCTAACTCTCTGTTAATACATGTAATTAGTTGGTTTAGGCTAATTAATGTATCAAAACACATATATTGTTGAATATATGTGAATATGCGATTTAATTAAATTGTATAAGTTTCAAATCGAATGTAATTCGGTTCAAATAAATATGGACGTTAGTGAACATTTTTATTAAATAAGGTAACATCATTTAATAACACCATTATACTCAAAATATTATATTAATAATATTTCGCATTGTACAAACAAAGTTTACACGGTTAAAACATTAAACGCGCAAACAACTAAAATAAAGTTAAGTTGTATTTTATAACACCTTTATTAAGTATTATTGATAAAATATTCGTATTTTAAAACTTATATTTAAACGCGGGTAAAACTATTTAAACGATCAAAAGAAGAACACCACACGGAGCGCAAATACACGGGGTTAAAAGTGAAGACCCACACCACGGTGGGCCCCCACCAAACCATCCAAAAAGGGAGGGAAAACCCTCCTCCCTTTCTCATTTTCACCATCCACTTTCTCTCTCTCTCTCTCTCTCTCTCTCTCTCTCTCTCTCTCTCTCTCTCCATCTTTTCTCTCTTCCTCCTCTCTAAACAACATCACCACCATCACCAAAAATCAAATTAAAACACCATTAAACATCATCATCTCGCTTAGCTCATTTGGAAGAAAAGAACCACCGCGTCACGATCTACAACCCCATCTTTCCGGATTGTCACGGCGTTAACTTCGTAAGTTTCGACAAATCCTGACACCTCTCGTTTTCTATTGTTTTCAACTTATAATTGTTTGTCTAGGCTTAAAATGTCCAAATATGGGTTGGGTAAAAGTTTCAAGTCAAACGGAGGCCGAAAAACACCTTTTCGGCTCATTTCCTGGCCAACTACGCGTTATGTCGCAGAGGCTCCAGGCCATCTGCGACATAAGATTTTATGTCGCTAAATCAGGCCTTATGTCGCATATAGTGACATAAGCCACTATGTCGCACTAATAACGGATGTCGCATATAGCGACACAAATGGTTATGTCGCAGAAATTACGGACGTCGCATATAGCGATACAAAACACTATGTCGCAAAACTCATTCCCGTCGCATATAGCGACACAACGCCTTACGTCGCATTAAATTGCGAATGTCGCACTTAGCGACGCCATGATCAATGTCGCAGTCATGGCCTGCGACACTACGCCTAATGTCGCACCTAATGTCGCAGATGACAGAACCTAGAAAACTCAGATTTTACTAAGTGTCGAGACCTAAAATTTTATCACTTGATTCCACCCAAATTCAAGTCCAGGTGCGTTTTTTACCAAAGAAATATAATAGAAATAAAAAAATTTCACCTAAAAATTTTTTCGAGCTGACTTGGTATCTCGACCCCAACCAGGGCTCAGCCCCTTGGACCCCACCAGGGGTTGCCACCCCTGGGACCCCGCTAACCAGGGGCGCTGCCCCCGGACCCCCGTCACCTAAAGTTTATAAATACTTTTAAGTATAACACCGTTCGAAAATCAAAATAATAATGTGGGATTATTATTACAAACAAATCACCAACGGGCCATACACATTTTCAAACACTTAGACAATCAACCAAATTGTAATCATTTGGACATTCTAGTTGGACAAACAACTACAAGGTAGTCTTATTAGATGCCTTCACATGTTTATAACCATCGCGTGTCATGGACACCCTCAGGTTACAAGTCTTTGGACTTCAATTCTTGGCTAATCGATTTCAGTTTATTAAGATAAACTCTTCAGGCTCAGGTGAGTCTAATGGCCCCTCTTTTATTGTTTTACTAGGGTGTGATACATTGCTCTGTTTTTAACATGTGAACGCGAGTACATATTTCAATATACTACATGAGTTGTTTTCAACTAATCAAATCAAAGTCCTCCGTCAGTATAGTCTGGTAATATGAAAGTAGCGTGAATATTAGTATATGGTACCATATAGGATTGACCCACCTCGTCTGGCTTAGTCGCGCTAACCTCTGCAATGGACGTACTAATATTTGGGAAGACAAGTGTAGATTAGACACTCATGGAGGCACCTCGCTCAGAACTCTCTATATGGGACCCGACCCTCGAGTTAATCTCAGACTATGCGCTCATGGTTGTATACACTATTATTATCATTTGTTGAATGAAAATCAACATTTAAATCTTGCGGTTCACACACTATTATTTGATATCTAAACCTGTGAGCTCACCAGCGTTAGCGGACCCATATTAGCATGTATCATAGGTACTCAGTAGTAGATTTGGACTGCCCATCAGGATGCATATTAGCTCGAGTCTCCATGCAAATCTCAGAGATTTCCCTGCATTATTAGATTTTGTAAAATTAATTATGTTCTTAAATCTCTCATATTACGAACATGAGCTATGTACGGGTTCAAACTGTTGTAAACCTATTAATATTGATATATTTTTTTCAAAAAGACCCATATAGAGTCGTTTGCTATATATCTGCGTGCTTTGATTATTGATTAGTAACACCCAAATTGTGCTTCCGTAACACATTAAATTTGGGGGTGTTACAACTGAGTACCTAGGCTATCATGATTCTGATCAGATCAAGTTGCTCAACCCCCAACACTTTCCGATAAGGACAAGTGACCCATCTTGGAGATATCTCCTGCTGCATGAATAAGGTAGCAAACCGCCATTATAGGATATTCTGACCGTTCTTAACACCTATGTCTAAATGTTATTACCTAATTATATACTGGTTGTTTACTTTGTTATTCTAAACTATCGGCTAAGTGGAATTAAGGGGTTTAAGCATCTTAGACTACTGACGAGTGTTCGCTTTCTTTTCAGAATTCCTTTTTTTACTTATTTTAAGCTCAAATCCTTCCGTCATGAAATAGACCCTCATTTACGATCAGACTTTCATCCCTAGGTATATTTACGATGTATAACGCATTCATTTATTTCCACAGCTCGTATAAATCAGACTTTCATCCCTAGGTATTATACGGTGTATAATACTGCAAAGGTTTAACATTTCCACAACTTATATCCTAGACCATGTTCAGGAAGGGTAACTTCCTGGTATCCACGGTGTCATATGCTTATGACTGGTCCGTAGCTTCCACGCATTTGTACTTCACCAGAGGTGTTTCCAGTGCTATACTAAGTACTGAGCCGTTTTACAGCATGTCCACAGCTTCATACAAAAACATAGATAACTATATCTACGTAGTATTAGGGTTTGCAAAGTCCTATCCTAAAGGGAATAGTCATGTGAAAGCCTGGAAAGGGTGAATGATAAGGTCTATTTATGTAAAGTTTAGACTGATAAAAAAGTATAACAACTCCCATTTATATGGATAGAAAATTAATGTAACATCATTCATAACTATCTAAATCATGGCAAACATACAAGCAACTAATCACAAGGCATACTAGTAAACATTTCTATCATTAATAAGTCACAAACATCAAAAAAGAACATTATAACAAATTAATAATAAAAAGGATAGATAATACCGATACGTATTGCGAACAGAATAACAACTTGTATTTCTTCGATTAATATTCAAGCATTACAACCGCTAGCCTCTACTAATTATATTACATAACTATTCGAAGAAGAAAGAATTCTCTCCAAATCTTCCCACTAGTTCCCTAGAGAGAGAAACTAGAGAGAGAACCTAGAGAGAGAAAGTCTAGAGAGAGAAACTATAGAGAGAGAGTGTAGTGTGTGTGAAATGAGTTGTGTGTTGTGAGGGATGGATGGATTGGTGTGTTGAAATGAGGATATGAGAGCCTCTATTTATAGGCTTACAAGTTACAATTTTACACTCAACACCCTCGCTCCCAATTTGACACTGAAATACACCCCCAAGCTATGAAATTCAACACCAAAGAGGGCATATTCGACACTAAGTAGGGCGTATTCGGTAGCAAATAGGGCGTATTCGGTAGCAAACGGGGCGTATCCGACACCGTAGAGGGGGTATACCACCCCTACAGGGGGGTATACGGCCCCAAAGAGGGGGTATACGGCCCCTTTCAGGGCGTATATGGCCCCTAAGGGGGGGGGGTATACAACCCTTTTAGGGGTGGTGTTGCCGTGGTCGTGGTCTTATGCACTGGATCGTAAGTCTTGCGTGCTGGATCGTAATTCGTTTGGTCATAAATTCTTCATTCTTGATCCGTTTTCAGCGTTCTTTATATCCGTATGATCGTACCTGAATAATTTCAAGGTAATATGCCAAAAAGTGCTCGTAGAACGTGACCATATCAATTATGCTTTGTTTTGTACGTTATATAGCCATTTTACTTGATTTTTGAAGCAATGCCTTATTTTTAGCTTTAATAATGAATTATGGTGAAAAAGTATTGATATTGAATGATTTCATCCATTTTGGGGCTAAAAAGGTGGGAATTATGTATGCAAAAATGTGACTTTTTACGTCAAATCAAAGAGTGCAAAAACTTGGCATTGTAGCCTCTCAAACCGATCGTGTCAATATGTAGATCCGTGAATAGTCCCGATTATTACCAATTATCACTTAATAGCAACAAGCTTTGAATTATTATTAAGAATTTGCGGAATAACACTTAATAATATTCAGAAGATCAAGAGTTAATTAAATAAGAAAAACAAACTTAACGAACCCGTATTTAATAACCAAAGCTCCAGTCTTATCAATGAATAAGACGAACGCACAAAATTGTATTAGGGTTTACACCTTGAAGCTGCGCTAATACTTTCGATAACATAATCTAGGTTCTAAGGATCTTTATTTATAGATTATAGAAACCTGTACAAATCATCCTACTATTATGGAATTGGATAACTTCCACAACCGACTCATAATTATCACAAAATCATAAACAATTATAATTACCACTTTTACTATTTTAGTTGAAACTAAACTTCCTTCAGTGGTGATTGTTTCAATTGCAATATATGACCAAGTACAAGTACTTAATCAGTGTTAATCACAAAATTACATAAACAGTTATAATTAAATACTCAATGATAACAACTTATCTTCTCTTCTGTTTCTTCATTCAGTTGTAACTCTCCGAAGATAGTGTTAATGTTGGTGCATTTTGTGTGTCAGTCAGTTGGTCAAACATTTGTAATTGTCAAAGTCAATTAGTCTGCGTATGTATAATGTTTAGTGTGTATATGCGAGTCTGTAAACGAATAGTAAAGTAGAAAATATTCACAAATTAGTGTTTAGGCGACACTAAGCTAGTGTCGCATATGGCGACACTTGGCTAGTGTCGCTATAGGGTTTGGACAGCCTATAAATAGGCATGTTAGGGTTCATTTGTAGGTTAGACATTGTGAGCATTTGTGAGGCGTGGAGAGAGTGAGAGAGGCAGAGAAAAAGCTTGTAATCGTTTATACTCAATTGTGAATATAAAGAAAACGTTATAGAAATTGTGTGTTTGTTTATTTGTTCTATAATCGCTAACTAAACGGATTCCGCACGTTTGGTTGATTAAACGATCTGATTTGTTCCGGCGCAAGGGATCTACAAGTGGTATCAGAGCCGTGAATCAAGGATTCGACAGTTTCGGATCGTGTTTAGAACGTTTTCGGTTGATTCTGGGTTATTTGTGTTGATTATATCGATTTTTGGGTTGATTTTTGGTGCTAGTTCATCTGCTATTCGTCAATATTCGTTAGGGTTTTAAAAAATTTTGATTATTAGGGATTTTTTGGGGTTCACAGCTGTTTTTGCGTCACTCACTGCGTCACTTCTTAGCTTCACTTCGTGCGTCACTTCGTGCATCACTTCTTAGCGTCACTTGGCTTTCAGCGACACTTCTTAGCGTCACTTAGTGCGTCACTTGATAGCGACACTTGGCTTTCAGCGACACTTATCCTAGTGTCGCCATCTGATATTGTGCGACACTTATATAGCGACACTACCTGTTAAGCGACACTTCTTAGCGACACTAATCTAGTGTCGCTCTAGATTAAAAAAAAAGTTTGATTTTTTAGCCTGGAAAATTCCAAAATTTTTTTGCGTTTTCAAAATTTTTCTATACGCTTAAAAGTATTCAATTTTATCCTAGAAAAAGTTTGATTTTACTCGACCGTTTTTTTGTCGTTTTCGAACGAAATTTTGGCGGGAAAAATGCGAAAAATTTTGTAATTTCAAATTTTGTTTTTAAGCTTAAAATAACTTAATTTTAGTGTCGGAAAAGTTTCGCTATACTAGGAAAGTTTTCGAAATTTTTGAATTCAATTTTGGAGGGAAAATTCGGAAATGGCTTTCGGTACGAAAATGCCTCATTCTACATCTTTATTCTATAGTGATTTTGCTAACTGGAAGATAAAGTTATGGAACTTCATTGAACACAAAGATCCAAAGTTGTGGAACTGGTTTAACGCTATTGATCGATATGAGCAACCAAGACTCGATGGGGTACTTAAGTCAAGAGCACAAATGTCAGCCAACGAATTGGAAGAGTTTGACAATGACAATAGAGCATATGAGATGATTACCATGTGCTTGCCAGAAGTTGTGATAAATAAATTCAAAAATCAAGCAACTTCTATAGATTTTTGGGATGCTCTTATAGAGGCTTATGATCAAAAGAAAAGGTTGATAAACGAAGAAGAGGATCAACACACTGCAATGGTGGCTCAGATAAAAGATGTTGTAACTAATGCACATGAGGTACATGAGGTACATAATGAACCCGGGGAACCCGTTAATTGTATATCATGTATTATGCTTGATGCTTCTTTAAAATGCTCTCAATTAGATAATGAAGACTTGAGAGAAAAAGTTGTTAAACTCACCGAGTCAAATAAATTCCTAAAAGCTAATGAGAGACTTTATGATAAGCAAATTGAGGCTTATAAGTTAGAAACTCAAACTTATAAATCAAAAGTCTTTAGCCAACAGGATGCTATTAATAGCTATCTTATAGAAATTGAACTTTTAAATAAAGAACTTAATGAGTTAAAGTCTACATCTGAGTATTTCGATAGAAAAATCTCAACTTTTTCACAGTCTCAAAATGTCTTCAATGAAATCGTTAGCAAGCAAAGGACTGATAAGAATAGTAAGTCTGGACTGGGTTACTTTCCACCTCCTACTAACTACTATCCTTTGCCTGTTAAGGAGGGCACTGAAGATTTTGTAGCTGACTATTCAAAATGGCCAGCCATAAAATCTAAATAAGCTAAAGCGAATTCCAAAAGGCAGGCAAATGAGAAAACTAATCGGCCAGAGTATCCATTGCCTACTTTTGTCAAGTCTGATAATTCTCCTTCAGTTAGTGTTGAGGAGGTCGTTGAGGTAGAAGATATACCTGAAGAGTCTACCATTAAGGTTACAAATGTTAAAAGGGATACAAAGAAAGATAAAATGGTTGATAAATCTGAAAATAATAAATGCTCAACATCAACCAACTCAGCCTTAGGAACATCTACTTCAACATATACACCAAAGAGTGCATGTTCAACAAATGTTCCTGTTCATAGACCTTCTATGTATTGTCCTCCACCGAAATGATTTGAGGGAACTCATTGGAATACATCTTTTGTGGAGCATAATTCTTGTGATCGTTGTGGTCAACAGGGCCATATTATTAGGGATTGTAAGTTATTATCCCTAGATAGGTTTGGTAGAGGGATGCCAAGAACTTCCTCTTTCGGGAATTCTTTTTCAAAATCTTTTTCAAGGCGTCGTTCGTATACGCCTGTATCTAGTTGTGCATCAAACTCTCCAAAACCTATGGCAAGAGTAAACAAATTTGTTAAACCCAGACAAATCTAATAAACAATTCAATAAGCTTTGAATTATTATTGAGAAGTTGCGGAATCACACTCAATAATATTAAGAAGATCGAAAATTATATCAATTTGTAATACACAATTAATATCAAAAGCTTCAATCTTATTAATGATATAAGACGAATACACTTATTGTATTAGGGTTACAGAAAACCTTGAAGCTGCATAATCAATACTCTAATCTAGGTCTAAGGATCTCTATTTATAATGCATAGAGTCCTACACAATCTCTAGTTATTATGGTATTCAAATCTATCCCATAAATAACTCTAACAAACTTCAACCGACTTATAAGTTTACACCAACAGTGGCTCTGACACATTATAACTAACAGTGGTTAACTTTATACAAAGTCCAAATACATATGTCAAACAGTGGTAGCCTCCAATACTCTAGCAGTGGCTAGTTCTTCAACTCTTCTAACAGTGGCAATCAACAATGTAACAGTGGCTAGCACTTCACTTCAATACTTAATCAAATCAGCTCAGATCCCAACAATCTCCTCCTAAACTTAATCAATCTTGCATTGCATTAAGTTTCTTCATTCTATCTTTTCTTGCTTGATTGATCTCTCTTACTGTATTGATTTATATAATCCAGTAGATAATGTCTTTTCCTTTTTCAGTCTTCACAGCAACTTGCAATTTTCTCTCAATCAGTTGCTTTAACAATACTATGCTCAGAATGTATGCTCTTTCTTCCAACATATACAAATATTTACCATTCTTAAGAGAAATACAATGCACTCCAGCTCTAGCAAAATGTCTCCAGTATGCAACCAACTCAGCACATAAGAATATATCACCATACAACTCTGGTTCAAACATCATTTGCAACCATTCCCATATGTGCCTTTCAAGAGCAATTTTCATCTGCTTTACATCATTCTCCAAACCAAGCTTGTACATGTCATATACATCAAACTTATGAACTCTTTTCAGTATATCCTGCATTGACTTGTGAAAGCTTACAGCTCCATTCTTTCTCTCAATCCTTATTTCAGAGGCCTCTATACTGGATCCAAAACAAATTCCTTCCCATTTAATAATCTCTGAAAAATCTTCATCAATTACATTAGTATTCTCAGTCCTAGCAATCTTTTCCACCAACATTTTCTCTATTACCTCTTCTTCTCTATCCAAATCACCTATTTGATCATCCAACTCCTGAAACTTAGCAAATGATCTTTTAATTCCTTCAACTTTCAATCTCATCTCCTTTTTCTTCTCCAACTCCTCATCAATTTGATCATATCTTTCATGCAGTCTTCTCTGAATCTCTGCATCTTCTTTCTTTTTCTTTTCCAATCTCTTTCTTGCTTCAGGATTCACAAATGGATCATTGTTGTACATTTCTTGCAATCTCTCCAATGACATTCTTCTCAATTTCAATGAAGGAATCCTACCTCCTCTAAGTTTACAAACCAGATCATTTTTCAATTCAGTTTTGGTTGGTTTCTTTGCTTTCCTCCTAGCAGCTTCTCTATCATTTTTTTCTTTCTTTTCCTTTTCAATTTTCTTCTCTAAAGCCACTTGCAGAGAATTTCTCTTTTTCTTTTCAACATATATTTCATAAACAGAATCATCTTTTAACCCCTTCTTTTTCATTTCTTCATATATTCTGCTAGCTTCTTTGGTCATTTTCACAACCTGACCATTCTCAAGTAAAACATCCACTTCATTACTATTTGATGCAGGAGTCTGAATAAGTGGTACTGATCTCTGTACCTCCGATACTCTTTTCTCTGTTCTAATCCTTTCCTGCTCATCCAATTCTGCTTCTAACCTCAAAGCATATTCATGATCATGCTCTACACTCCTTTGTACCAGTTTCACTTTAGATTTAGGCTCTTCTACCAATTTACCCTTGCCTTTATCTTTTGGATCAATCTTTGGAAGCTTAGAATCAGGTTTAGTCACTCTAATTGATTCTGTAATGACAAAAGGTACTTCTGGTGTTCTAGCAGTGGTTGGTAGTGTTGTATTAGTTGTTGTAGCAGTGGGTTGTGGAGTTGTAGTAGCAGTGGTAGATTCTGTATTAACAGAGGTAGAGTTAACAGTGGTAGCCACCTTAGCAGTGGGACTACTTGACTTGGTTTTTCTGATCTTTTCCATCTTTTTAGCTTTGATACCGAACACTGGTACTGATTTCTTCCTACCCTCTGTAATTTTAGGCTCAGATCTTAGCTTTAACTCCTCCTCCTCCCCATCTGCCTCTGCATCATCACCATCTCCTTCCATGTGTTCAGTTTCCACTCTCATCATATCCTCAACTGGTTGTACCACTTCCTCACCATCTTCTACATCAGCAATCACTTCTGTTTCACCATCAATCCTTTCTACAGTCCTTTGTACAAAAGTTTCAACAATCTCAGTCTGCATATCATCTTCCAATACTTCCGTGTTAGCATTTGACATAAGATCTGTTTCACCCACAACCTCATCTTCATTATCATGCATAAACACATTATCATAGAATTCCTGCTCTGCATTATTCTCCCCCTTGTTGAAAGTGTTTTTCACTAGTAAAGCTTCTAATACCCCAAGCCTTCCTTTTAACTCATCAATTGCTTTCTCCAGCTCAACAATCTTAGCAGCCTGCTCTGCAATTTTTTCATTTTGAGCTTTATTCACCCTCTTCTCCTTCACCAACTTCTCCCAAAGTAAATCCACTGCCTCTATCAATTGTACATTCGTCAATGCAATGTGAGGTCTAGTCTCATCATCATTAGAGTGTGACCTCCTAGATGAATCATTGACAAAAGTATCATATGCCTCATGCCTATCATGATCAACAGAAGTCTCTTGATTCTTGGAACTGGGACCTTCACCTGCTTCATTACCCGTAGGTTCAGCATTAGAAGTTGCCTCTGGTTGGGTCTTATTGATGTTACCACTGCCCTCCTTTGTCAGTGGACTAGTAGGAGTAGTGGCAGCCCTTCCAGAATGACCTCTCATCTCCTGTGGGGTCACCTGCTGTGGAATGATATTAGACCGAGACAAATGAGCAGTAGGAGCCTCACCTGCCTGTTTCAATTTCTTTTTCTTTGGCTGTAAGTGGGTAGGCTGTATGGTCCCTTGTTTTCTTTTAGTACCCCCAATTGATGTGTGTTCAGGATCAGTTGGTTCTACTGGCCTGTCACCAATTGGTTCAGATGGAGTTGGTGGTACCACATCTGTGGTGGAAGGAGCAGGAAGCATTGTTGAAAACAATGTTGTTTCCTTCCCAGAAAACTTCTTATTGGTATTTTTACTCATTTCTGTAAATCTTCTAGCAGAAAGAGTACCAACACCAATAACAAGAGATTGTGCAACTAAATCAGGAACTTGTTCATTTAAAACAAGTTGCACAAACCTAGGATACATAATAAACATATCCTTTTTCCCTTTGGTTATATTCCTGATCATGCCATCAAGTATGTATTTTGAAAAATTATATTTTTGACCCCTAGCCAAACACACAAGTGCATAGGCTATTTGAGTGCCAAACTCATTAAACGAAGTGCGTTTAGATGACAAACAGTGAAGAATTGTATGTATTAAAAATTTCCATTGAGAACTAAAGAGTGATTTGAAAAAGGTAAAACGTGTGTAATCACCCTCATATCCCATTAATCGAAGATTAGCATACAAATCTCTGTCATCTAAAGAGTGTATACCTGCCGCATCATCAAGAAGAAGTACATCACGAAGCACATCTTCAGTAACCACAATCTTGGTTTCTTGAACTAAGGAAAGTAATTGCTCTTTTCCCTCAACCACTTCTACCGTGGCATTCTTCCAGAAATCGGTAAGATGTCCTCTTGAAACCATAGGGGAAACTGTAAGTGCATAATGAATGTGACTTGCACGAAGGAAATCAACAATCCGTATGAAATTCTGTGCAGTTGAGGGTTTCATCAGAAAGGCCATCATGTTGTGTTCTTCATATACTCGTAGAGTAAAATCAGATGTCGGAGAAGAAGCCATGATTTTTGAATTTCAGAGATAATCGCAGTAGTTATTGGGGAAAATAGGAAAGCGTAATGAAAAATTGAAGTGTTTAAAGTTTATATACTGTTAGTCATAAGAACAGAGTCAAGCCCTAGAAAAATAACTAGCAGTGACGTTGCCCAACATAACTAACATTAGAAAGGTATGGTAAAATACCTTGACAGTGGCAAACGTTCAATTTTTCAAACACTCAAAGAAAGTACTTAAAAAGCTAACAGCAGCTAGTAGCACTAGCAGTGGCAACCGACCAAGGTAACCAAAGCTTAGTACTAGCAGTGCCAAGCACTTAGCTTTATAAGTAATAAAATTTTATTTTATTTTTTTATTGTTTTTATATCAAAAATAAAACAAAGAAACTGTGTTAGTTGCCAGCAATAATAGTGTCTTCTGACAGTAGCTAGAAACCTGCACAGTGGTTAGCTAGAAAACAAAAATAATAGCTATAGTATATACTTTACAAGCAGTGGCAACCTTATACAGACAGTGACTAATAAGTTCTAACAGTGGTACGGTCTGAGAGCAAAAATATGCTTTCAGTAGTACATAGAAAATAAATCACTGTACTTTATAAAGAGCCACTGTTAGTATCAATTCTAATACCAAACATAGGTTAAGTTAGATTGATCATTCCAATACTGGTGATCAAAAATATAAACCTTCCCACATCGAAAGCCTTTGTGAAAAGTTCTGCATATTGATTATCAGTATGAATTTTGAAGATTTGGATCAATCTCTTTTCATTACAATCTCTTATGAAATGGTATCTGATTTCAATATGTTTGGTCTTAGAATGCTTAACAGGGTTGTTAATGATACTAATAGCAGAGTTATTATCAATATAAATAGGATTATTTAGAAAAGTCAGACCATAATCCAACATTTGATTCTGAATCCAAAGCACCTGTGCACAGCAGCTTGATGCAGCAACATATTCTGCCTCAGCTGTTGAAGTGGATACTGTAGTCTGCTTCTTGCATTACCATGACACCAATCTTTCTCCTAAAAATTGACAACCTCCTGATGTAGACTTTCTGTCTATATTTTCACCTCCATAATCACTATCTGTGAAGGCCATGAGTTCAAAAAAAGAACTCTGTGGATACCAAAGTCCCAATTTGGGTTGACCCTTTAAATATCTAAAGATCCTCTTGACTGCAAATAAATGTGATTGCTTAGGATTGGCTTGATATCTAGCACACACACACACAACAAACATAATATCTGGTCTGGATGAAGTGGGATACATGAGAGAGCCAATCATGGATCTGTATAGATGTACATCCACATCCTCCCCCTCAACATCTGCACATAATGCCTTGTGTGTCTCCATTGGTGTGCTAGCTACTTTTGCTTCTGTGTAGCCAAATCTTTCCAGTATGTCTTTAACATACTTATCTTGATTGATGAAGATACCATCTGATCTTTGCTTGACTTGAAGTCCCAAAAAGAAAGTAAGTTCCCCCATAGAACTCATCTTGAACTTCTGATGCATTAACTTTTCAAACTCCTTGCATAAAGCATCTTTAGTAGATCCAAAAATAATATCATCAACATACACTTGCACCAATAGAATGTCATTGTGATCCCTTTTGGTGAAAAGTGTCTTGTCAATGGTACCTCTTTTAAATCCATTCTCCAATAAATAAACAGATAGAGTTTCATACCATGCTTTAGGTGCTTGATGCAAGCCATATAATGCCTTCTCCAATCTGCATACTCTATCTGGATATGTAGGATCTTCAAATCCAGGTGGTTGACAAACATAAACCTCATCATCAATTGCACCATACAGAAAGGCACTCTTGACATCCATTTGATAAACTTTAAATCCTTGATATGAAGCATATGCCAAGAATAATCTGATTGCTTCTATTCTTGCAACAGGAGCAAAGACATCATCATAATCAATTCCTTCTTCCTGTGTATACCACTGTGCCACCAACCTTGCCTTTTTCTTGATTACAATACCCCTTTCATCCTTCTTGTTCTTGAATATCCACTTTGTTCCAATAGCCCTTTTTCCCTTTGGTAGATCAACTAAGGTCCACACATTCTGTATTTTAAACTGTAGCAATTCCTCCTGCATTGCTTCAATCCAACTGGGATCTTTAAGAGCTTCTACTGCTTTCTTAGGTTCAACTTGAGACAAGAAATATACAAATAAAGAGGTATGGAGGTCCTCTTTATTGATCTTTGACTGCTGTCTGGTTTGCACAACAGAATCAACATCACCAATCACCTGTTCAAGAGGATGATTTCTATGAACAATGTATCTAGATGTTGATGTTTCTTGTATGTTATCTTCCAAGTTGGTATAATTTCCTTCTTGTCCAGACAGCTCACTGGTTGCCTCTCTTGAAATCCTTCTTGACAAAGGAGTAGAGTTCATGTAACTCAAATAATCTATCTTGTCCTTCTCCCTGTCAAATTGCTTTGGTGTAGCTTGCTCATGTAACTCATTTCCCAGAATACTTGACACATCCTTTGTAATGGTATCAACAACATATCTAGTATTCTCAGTAAACCCCTGCAAGCTTTTTGACATCATTTGTGCTGGACTCATCTCACTTGCTTCTTCACCTTCTTCCATGAATCTCCTGTCAGATTCATCAATCCTACTGAATGGTATATCATCAGATTCTTCTGTCTCTATTCTCTGAGATGACTTTGACTGATCAGTGTCAAACACCTCTGGGGGATCAGGAGTCCAGATTAGAAACACAATGTATTCCAATGAATCTTTCTTCTTTCCTGAGGACATTCCTGATTCTTCTTCACCTTTTCCATCTCATGTTCCTGCTTTTGTACCTGCACTTGTACCTGTACTAGAATCGACAGTTGTGTATCTAAAAGCAGAGTTAAGTGCATCAATATCAAACAATGAATTTGGACCTTTTCCATCAGGATTAATGGTATTTTCATTAAACATGATGTTCATTGATTCTTCGCTTACCCTGGTCCTTTGATTGAATACCCTATAAGCCTTACTTTGAATGGAGTAACCGAAAAATATACCCTCATCTACCTTGCTCTCAAACTTTCCTAAGTGATCTTTGGTATTTAAAATGGTACAAGGACATCCAAAGGATTTTAAGAAACTAACCAATGGTTTGTTCTTAAACAACAGTTCATATGGTGTTTTGTTATGAGGCTTAACAACTAGTACCCTATTCTGAACATAGCAAGCTGTGCTAACTGCCTCTGCCCAGAAGGACATAGGCAATTTTGCATCAGATAACATAGTTCTAGCAGCCTCAATTAGTGTCCTATTCCTTCTTTCTGCTACTCCTTTTTGTTGAGGAATTCTAGGTGCACTAAACTCTCTCTTAATACCTTTAACTTCACAGAATTTATCCATCTCATGATTTTTAAACTCTGTTCCATTATCACTCCTGATGATTTTAACCTTTTTATCCATTTGATTTTCCATCTTAGTTATTAATGATCTAAGTATTTCACCTGTCTCATCTTTTGTTCTAAGAAAGAAAACTCATGTAAATCTAGTATAATCATCAATAATTACAAGGCAGTAAGATCTTTTCCCCATACTACTGATATTGGTTGGTCCAAATAAGTCCATATGCAACAAGTGTAAGGGAGTGCAGTTGGTATTCACAGATTTTGACTTAAAAGAGGATTTGTGTTGCTTTCCCTTAAGACAAGAAACACAATGATCATCACATGAATATACCTTTTCAGGTAAACCTCTAACAAGCTTGTTTTTGACAAGTTTATTAATGGTTTTTTAATTCATGTGACACATCCTTCTATGCCACAATTCAGATTCATTCAGACTTGCCTTTGAAATAAGACAGTTTAAATCAGGTTGAGGTGTCATGTTTTCTAAGTCACACTTATATACATTATCTTGCCTTGGAATTCTCATTAAAATCATGTTTTCTAGGATTTTGAATTCCTTGGACAAGATAAGGCATTCAGTGTCAGTAAAATGAACTGGGTTCTTTTTATCTGTGATTTGACTCACACTTAGCAAATTGTACCTCAATTGTTCCACAAAATAAACATTTTCAAAACTTAGCTTTGCACTCTGAACAGTTCCTCTGCCCGTAATTTTCCCACCTTTGGGATTGCTTCCAAATGCTACATATCCACCATCAAAAGATTTGAAGTTCTGTAGCTTTTCCTTATCTCCAGTCATATGCCTTGAGCAGCCACTATCAATGTGCCATAAGCTTTTTGGCTTGCCCTGCACAAGCAATCAGAAATAGAATTAATTCCTCTTGGGAACCCAAACCAATTTGGTTCTGGGTTTCCCATGAGCATCCTTAAAATCAACTCTCTGAAGGACAATTGATGTTGATGCATTGTTAGATTTGGAAGCTTTAGATGTAACAGTGTTCTTTGGTTTCCAAACCCAAGTAATGTCAGACTTAACAGTAGAAATTGGTCTAACAGTGGTAATTCTTAGACCTGTGTTAATTACTCTAGCAGTGGTAACATTGCTTGGTGTAAACATTCTTTTGAAGTGTTTAGCACTAGCAGTGGTTCCCTGCCTGTCAGTGACAACACTTCCCACTGTCTTAGTCTTTGTGTATCTGTTGGCTATGTTTGGTGGTGCCACTGCAGCAATGTTAGCAGTGGCTGCAGTTGTACCACTGTTAGCCTTAATTTTCATCCTCTTAACAGTGGTAACATGATTAACTTTTGATTTAAAATTTTGTTTATTAACCATGTTAGGAGCTGTCCACAATGGTTTCACAATCCTATTGAAATTTTTAGGATTGTGATAACAATCATGTTGAAGATGATTGATTTTTCCACAAATATAACAGGATTTTTCTTTCACCAATTGAAAATTTTGCCCCAATTTTTGTGAAACCATTTGGTTCCAATTTCTTTGATTTCCTCTGGGAGCACTTTTATTAAATAGTTTTGGTGCATAAGATCCTGTTTTGCATGCACAGTTATCACATTTAGCATTAACATTATTCACACGTTTAGACTCTTATGTAACTGTTTTGCTAATATAACCTAATTCATTCCTAGATTTATTAGCTTTACTTACACATTCTTTCTGTTGCTTAGCCTTCTCATGAAACATCTTATTACCCTCTTCTAGTTTATTATCCTTAAGTTCTGAAGCTAGACCAGTTACTCTTTTGCTACTTTCAGGTGATGAATGAGATGATTTATTTGTTGAGCAACTCTCACTTTCAGATATATCACTATTCTCATCATCTTCTTCACTCCAATCACTAATTTCAACTTTATCAAAATCAACATCTTCTTCTAAACTCTTAACTGGATCAGCCTTTTTAACATCATCATTCATTCCAACTTTAAGAGAATTGATATCAATATCAATTTTGAAAGGAAAGTAGTTGTTGTTATAAGGAGGAGGTACATTACTGTATCCTAACCCAGTCTTAAGCTTATCATGAATATGTGAATTGATAAGTTTATTGACACTTTTAGATGCATTTTCTAAGTTACTTACATTAAGTCTTATGCTATCTCTCTCACATGTGACTTCAGCAAGTTTTTTAGTTAACAAATCTACCTTATCTTTAAAAGTGTATCTTTCCCACCTAGCATATGCAATGTCATATTTAAACTGTGTTTCATTGACTTCATATGCATTAATCTGTTTTTCAAGATTTTCAATTGCTGCTATGGTGTGTTTACTTTTGATTTCCCATTGTTTTAGTTCATCACACACTTTCAGATTATGATCCCTGTAATGTTTAACAGTTTGTTTACAAACAGCAGAACATAATTTGTTTTGTACCTCATAAGGAATTTCTGACTTCTTGTCAGACTCAACAATGGCCATGAAGCACTGATTCTTTACTTCATGCTATTCTTGATCACTCCAGTCCCATCCACATCCATTCACAGAAACAAAAGCATTTGATGAAGCACTCTGGATTGGTACATTCTTTATTTGAACCTCATTGCTTCCAGTTCTTTGTCCATTACCACTACTATTCTGTTCATTCTTTGCACTTCTGCATTCCCTTGCAAAGTGTCCCATCTTATGACAGTTGAAGCATTCAATCTTACTCTTATCAAACCAACTAGCATCATTCCTTTTATATGCAAAGTTGTTCCTCCCAGTTCTCTGCATAAATCGTTTTGCCCTCTGAGTGATTAAAGCAATTTGCAATTTAATATCCATCTCTTCTAGATCATCTCCATCAAATTGTTCTAAGTCTTTGTTAGTAAGTGAAGAGTTCACATTACTAGCAAAGAAATATTCCAATATCTGATCATTCGAGCAGTTTGATGATGATCCATATCCTCCTGAAACATAAGTAAGCCTTTGTGACTTGGCTCTGCTTTAGTTCCAGCCATAGACATAAAAGCAGCATTGTTATTGTTTCCAGAACCCTGCTTCTTGCTTTCCACTTCAGTTTCAAAGTTCCTAAGATCATTATAGATATCTTCAAGCTCTTTTGACTCCAATTCTGCACTTTGTCTCAATCCAACTGTGTAGATTGTCCATTCCTCACCCAATGACCTCAAAAACTTTCTGTTTAAATCATCCTTATCAATTTTCACTTGATGATTCTCCAGATATCCTACTAACTTTAAAAACCTGTCAAAGGTTTGAGTCAAAGTTTCTGATTTTGCAGAGCTAAAGTTCTTATATTGCTGTTTTAAAAGAGATCTTTTATTCTTTTTGGTACTGTCATTACCACCAAATCTCTTTTCAATAGTTTCTATAAGAACTTTAGCATCCTGACATGCTTCAAACCTTCTCTGGTATTCATTAGAAATAGATAATAACAGAGTACTTAAAGCTTTATACTCTATTGATCTAACTTTTCTTTCTGCTTCAGAAGTTGGTGGTGGTCTTGCTTGTGCAACACCATCACTATCAAGTGTTACTGGAGGACCATTAACAACAACTTCCCACATCTGATAATCTGTGAGAAGCATATATTGTCTAATCCTGTTCTTCCATAGATCAAACTCGTCAGGCCTAAGCATGGGAATCTTAGTAACCTGGATTCCTTCATTACCTTCTGCTGCCATTGATTCAATAAGTAAATCTTTAATTTTTTTTTTGAAAATAAATCAAACAGTAATCCTAGATCTTCCTGTATTCAAAGCTTAACCAAAGCTCTGATATCACTTTTTAAACCCAGATAAATCTAATAAACAATTCAATAAGCTTTGAATTATTATTGAGAAGTTGCGGAATCACACTCAATAATATTAAGAAGATCGGAAATTATAACAATTTGTAATACACAATTAATATCAAAAGCTTCAATCTTATTAATGATATAAGACGAATACACTTATTATATTAGGGTTACAGAAAACTTTGAAGCTGCGTAATCAATACTCTAATCTAGGTCTAAGGATCTTTATTTATAATGCATAGAGTCCTACACAATCTCTAGTTATTATGGTATTCAAATCTATCCCATAAATAACTCTAACAAACTTCAACCGACTTATAAGTTTACACCAACAGTGGCTATGACACATTATAACTAACAGTGGTTAACTTTATACAAAGTCCAAATACATATGTCAAACATTGGCAACCTCCAATACTCTAGCAGTGGCTAGTTCTTCAACTCTTCTAACAGTGGCAATCAACAACGTAACAGTGGCTAGCACTTCACTTCAATACTTAATCAAATCAGCTCAGATCCCAACAAAATTTGTGCCTAGTAGACCTCAAGTTCAACAGCACAACATTGTTGAAAACAAATCATCTAAACCTAAACAGGTTTGGAAACCCAAATCCACAAACAACGCATCAATGAAATCTTCTGAGTTTTTAAAATATCATAAACTCATTGATGTGATAATTATGGATGACCATGGACAACCCAAGTCTATCAAGGCTTGGGTGTCCCATAAGTACTAACGTTTGATTATTTGTGGTGATGCAGTCAGTTTCTTGTAAACTAATATTTTTTAGTGACTGCATGGATGTAGATATTGTTGGAAGAATGTTATGATGATTTGTGATTGGATGAAATTTCTGAAGTTTCGTGGTGGTAAAAGTGCTAAAAGGCATTTGATTTGACTTGATATGTGATTTTGATACTTTTCTTTTAAATTTTATTTTAATGCAACAACCATTCTTTGTACTTTTTAGTTACAAAGAAATGCAATGTTGCGAAATATCTTAAATCAAAAATTACAAAAATATGTTTAATGTTTAAGGGGAGTACTTTTGAATTGGATTTTTGAAAAGAAATTGCTGTTCAGGGGGAGTAATTAAAATTCTGATTATTTGGATCAGAAATGTGAACAACAAGATTCTTATTTCTTCAAAAAGATACTGGATTGTGTCTGTAAACAACATGGGAAATGATTATACATTAGATGACATGCACAAAATGGAAATTCTAAGGTTTATGCATGTCATCTAATGTATAATCATTTCCCATGTTGTTTAAAATATGATGTACTGGTAGGCATGATACACACCGGCTTCTGGGTTCTTAAGAAGTAATTCTAATATGTGTCTATGATCTTGTGGTAAACACCATACGATGTACGACTAAATGTCTTAATTCCTTAACATAGCATGACATATTTCTATACCTGAGGTTTATCTGAAATCATTTGGGAGTCTATACTGATTGTTTCCTCTGTTGTATGTAAGTACAGACCTGGTCTCAATTAGTATATGCTTAAAAGTTAAGCAAACGCAAGTCAATGAACTTGAAAAATTCTTAAATCAAAAGATACCTAACAAGGTCACCAAAATGGTTTGACCAAGTCTGGTTTTGCTTACACCTGAATCAAGTTATGTCGCTTTGTTGTATGTTTGTACAGTCCTGTCACCGCTGACTTGATTCTTAAAAATGATGCTCTTATATTCTCTCTGGATTAGAAAGCTATGCTCATGTCTGGGTTACAGGGGTATGTCATAGGTGGGGATCATGGAGAAATATTCATACTAACAATAAAAGGCTAACTCACAGACCCGGATGTAACATGTTTAAGTGGGCAAACAATACCAGTAATCGTCTTGAAATAATTTTTATAAAAGGTGCTTTAAGTATGCTAAATAAATTTAAAGTGGACAAATATACTGATAATCGAAATAACACTTATTATTTCCTAATAATTGCATGTTGGCCTGATATGATCTCTAAGCAGACGTAAAATAATCCTATCCCCAAATTTATTTTAATCTTTGTTCTTTACTTTTCCTTTATAAAGAAAATACAAAAAGATTTTATTTCTATATTATTTTCTTCAAACATCACATATCTTGTTGAAGTCAAATACTGAAGATGTAAAGGATGTCGGTTATTCTCCAAAGACGGTGAAGATAAATTCTATTGGAGAAGCTGCTGATGTTTGAGAAATGGTCACATAGTTTGAAGATCTTATTGTATGATAAATGTGTGTCAGTCACTTGAATCAGGACATCAAGTTTTTTTGAAGACCATGCTATCTCAATGGGGGAGTTTCTGAGTGTTGAAGACATGAAAGAGTTTGTTGATGAAGACTAATTGAAGACTTATTTGACCAAGCTAATGACATGGGGGAGTTTGTTGGTGCATTTTGTGTGTCAGTCAGTTGGTCAAACGTTTATAATTGTCAAAGTCAATTAGTCTGCGTATGTATATTGTTTAGTGTGTATATGCGAGTCTGTAAACGAATAGTGAAGTAGAAAATATACACAAATTAGTGTTTAGGCGACACTAAGCTAATGTCGCATATGGCGACACTTGGCTAGTGTCGCTATAGGGTTTGGACAGCCTATAAATAGGCATGTTAGGGTTCATTTGTAGGTTAGACATTGTGAGCATTTGTGAGGCGTGGAGAGAGTGAGAGAGGTAGAGAAAAAGCTTGTAAACGTTTATACTCAATTGTGAATATAAAGAAAACGTTATAGAAATCGTGTGTTTGTTTATTTGTTCTATAATCGCTAACTAAATGGATTCCGCGCATTTGGTTGATTAAACGATCTGATTTGTTCCGGCGCAAGGGATCTACAGTTAACCGTTAACATTAACAGTTTTAATCACTTGTACTTTTCCAGTCTTTTATGAATCAGTGACAATTCATACCAAAAACATTTTTGACCTAACAATCTCCCCCTAAACTTAATATGTCCTTTACAGCATTAAGTTTCTTCAATTCTCCATTGTTTGCTCTGGAAGACGTTTTCAAAACATAATCCTTTTTCTTCTTTCCATGTCTCAACTTTTCAAGTTGTTCCTTCTTGTGCAGTTGATTCCAAATCATGTATATCAGATTCTAAGCTACATCATTTTGTACTGATGCATGTAATCTTACTCTTATCAAACATCTCAGCAAACTGATATTCATATCATAATTCCTCTCAGTCAACATCCACACATGAGACATATCATCAAACACTATCAGATGAACACCAGATCTTGCATATTAAACCCATTGATCCATATTCTTAAAAGTATTCCATAAATGAGGAAATACTTCTGGTTCAAACATGCTAAGAATCCAATCCCATACCACCTTCTCAAGCTTACAATAAAAAATCTTTTGATTCAGATTCTTCTCATTCCCAATTTCAAACATCCTTACCAAATCAGCTCTGCAGATTCTTTTCACTAACTTCCTGAATGATCTCCAAAAAGTTATACCTCCATCTTTTCTCACAATCCTCATCTTTTCAAACTTGATAGGCTCAACCAATTTTACTATAGACCAATCGATAATCTCAGGCAAATCTTCATCTAATGTCTCTGCAGTACTAACTGGTTTTAGCATAATCATCTTATTCATCTTTTCTACATCTCTTTCAAGATCATCCAATTTATCAATTTCTGCCTACTGACTGTCTTCCTCTTCTTTTCTTTTTCTTTCTTCTTCAGCCCTTTTCTTTTCTTCTTTTCTTGCTTTTGCAGCAGGATTAATAAAATCATCATTATCCCATCTCCTCTGCAACTCTTCAATACTCAATCTCTTCAACCTATGATCAGGTAAAGTATCTCTCAACCTAAGCACTAACTCCTTTTTAATCTGAGCTTGTGTTTTAGGCTTTAACTTTCCCTTTAACCTAGCTTCTTCAACCTCCTTTTTCTTGACCTCATTCACCAAAAAATCAATATCATCCCGTGTTTTCTCTTTCAACATCTCTTCATCATATCTAGCCACCTGCTCTTTAGTCATCTTTAAAAATCTTCCAGGCTCAACCTCAACTCTAACCAAAACATCATCAAACGCATCATCCAACTCTTTGTGTAACCTAGCTGCATACTCTTCATCATGAGTAGTTGCTGCAGCAGGAATAGACTTAGATCCTTTCTTCTTCTCTGGCTCTTCAACTAACTTCCCTTTACCCTTATCTTTAGGATCTATCTTTGACATTTTAGTTCTTGGTGTAGGAGTTGCAATGGGTTCATTTATCTTAAATCCAGGCAAAGAAGGTTGTGTAGACTTTTTCTTTGAAGTTTCTACCTTCTTACCTTTCATTGTGAAAACTGGAATGCTCTTCTTCCTGCCAGTATATTTAACCTCAACCTGCTTCACTCTCAAAACTTTCCTCTATCTTTTCATTCTCAGGTTTACTCACATCCTCTCATTTATCATCCAATACTACTTCCTCTGTTTTATCATTCAGATTGACCTCAGCAGTGCTTTCCAGATTAGATCCAATTACCTTAGTTTGCACAGACCCATCAACAGGTGTTTGTGGAGTATGCACAAACTCATCATTCTTTTCCATTTCTATTTCCTCATCAACCTCATCATCAATTTCCACTGGATGCTCATTATCATCACTATCATCACCATTCTCTTCCTCTTCTTTGGGTATTTTTATTTTCTCCCCCTTTTTGAGAGATCCCCAATCAACTCTCTCAAAATCTTCCCACATGTAACAATTTTTGCCTTCCTTCAAACATTTGATAACAAGCCTCTGCAGATGATTGACTTGTTGTTGCAACTTTTCAATTAACGTAGCCTGTTCTCTCCTTATCTTTCTTTCCTCAACAAACTTAGACCATACATATATAACACCCCTCATTATAATGAACATTTTATATATTTTATATTCGGAAGCGCTAGTCCAAAAAAACACATTACGATTTAAAATACCTAATATTTCATATATATAAAACCTAGTTCTTTAAGACATTACATATTACATCCATATAAAGATAAAATTGCTTAATCAAAACACTTGTTTACTGGGTGTTACATATTTCCAAAATACTACTTAATGATATTATAACATCAGAGTTAGTCATTTGTCAAACATTTCATCCCCAAAGCTTCTTGCCCAGTTGTAAAAAAATCAAGCATAACCTGCAAGAAGGGAAATGGTGGGATTAGCACAAAGCTAAGTGAGATAAATCTACAACCGACAACACAATTTAGCTTAACACATTTGACTACAGCAAATACAACATAAGCACATCATTCCAAAGAGGATCGGTGGTTCTTGAGGGACCCTAATGCCACGGTGGCCCTCAAGAATGCTTGTAACCAACTGCAGGCCAATACAGGCGTTTACCGATAGCTTAGACTTTTTGACCCACCCAACATAGGTTCCCTAAACAACACATGTACAAAATCCTATGTTGGCCAAAATTAACACATAAGCCCAACATTCCATTGACCTCTCAATAATCACATACGACCGAAGGCCATATAAATCACGCAGTACCTAATTATCATGTCATCATACCAGATAAAAAGTCTACAAACAATAATACTACGTTTACCTATTGTAACCAAATCTGTTACAACTAAATTACATCGAGGATGGTAAATTCACTCACCGAAATCCCAGTCTCGTAACTCAGTAGTCTAATATTACTGAGTCTTCGGATTATATGAGAATACAACCAAAACACTAGTTAGATTCTCATATCTAATTTATTATATTCTATTCAAGTATATAATGTCAAATAAATGCACATAATATACATTCAATACTATGTAAGTATCACAAGTATACAAGTCACAATTTATCAAATTAGTCATTTTAAAACATGCAAACGCGATCCGGGCATGAGGTGGTGGGATCGCGTTCCCTAGTTCAAAACTATTCTGTAACCGATTATAACTATCAAACGCGATCCGGGTGAGGTAGGTGGATCGCGTTCCAAAGAGTAAAATCAGACTGACTCAAAATAACATTGACTAACGCGATCCGGGCAAAAAGTTTAGGATTGCGTTTCGAAGGACAAAAGATGACTGATGCAATTTAACACTGAGGAACACAATCCGGGCACAAGGCTGGGATCGCGTTTCTGTGTTCTTCAGTAGCACAACCCAGACCTGAACCACCCTTTATGAACCCAAACTCGAATTTTATAAACACAAACTCCACAAACTCAGTTCCCATTTAACTCTAATATATTAAATAACCCCTATAATCATCATATAACATCAACTAACAACAAATACTTTCATTTCACTTCAAATTGCACTCAATCACTCATATATTATAAACCCTAATTTCTAACCATTTACCCATATTAAAACATGAAAAACAACAGGTATTTGGTTTATTATCATCATATACAATTATTCCATTTCAATTTACATACATGCATCATTATTAAACTTAACTAACCCAAAATCATCTTGTTTATTAAATACATCAATAAAACTCACTTACAATTCAAGAAGATAAAATCAAGATGAGGATGAAGATGAAGAACAATGGTGAAATCAAAATCATAGCTTCAATAATGTTGAATCCAAGTTGATTTTCTTTTATTTCTTAGTTGGTGGTTTTGTTAAGTAATCGAAGCATGCAAAGTAGGTAGAGTGAAGAAAATAAGGTCGGCCTCTCTATTTAACCGACCCAGTAATCTGCAAAGGTTATCCCCTTTCTAACCTATTGTCTAGAACCTAAATACCATTTGCGAGACAAATCACTTTATTTTACCGACATCTATATCAATTTAAAAGAAACAATATTTTACTAGTCACAATAAATCATTTAATCTTTCGACCTATTATTTTCATATAATTAAATAATATAAATTATTTCTAACACACTTAAATAATAATTTAAAATCTAATAAAATACCACATAACAACTAGGCCCAAAAAGTGGATGTTACAACATAATCAACCATTTTCACCATTTCTAAGTTAGTTCTAGCTTCATCACCTTCAGACTGTGACTCCTTTGGTGAATCATTAACAGTATTATCATTTGACTCATGCCTAACATGATCATCAGATGACCCCTTTGTATTGGTACTGGGACCACCATGATTATCTAAATGAATAGAATCACTTCCTGGTGTTGCCTATGGTTGGGTCTTATCACTGTTTTAGCATTTTTGGCTTTAGCAGTGGTTGGTTTGTGGGTCCCTTGTTTTCTTTTAGTACCCCCAACTGCTGTGGATTGAGAAGTGGTGGGAGTGACCACTCTCTCAGCAGTTGGTTTAGCTCTTATAGGTGTAACTGTAGTGATGTGACCTAAAAAGTCATGTTTTTAAGGACATATTTCCACACTTTTAGGACTATTCTTTGGTGAAAACATTTTAAAACCATCATTATTTACCAAAAATCACCAAGGTAGTCTAAATATAGACATTGCTACAGAAATCGGTTAAGACGTCCAAATAACACGCAAACCGAGGCAAAACAATCACCTTAAAATATTCGTTCTTAATATCCTTATAGAAATAGATCTTAATTCATATTTTATGATTCTATAGGAAAATCCAAGACCGGAGGTGAAAGAATCAGAAGAAACGGACGAAAGACGGAGAAGATACACAGTCTAAAAGCTCGCCGATCGTCATCCGGAACATGCAAAAGTCAAACACTTCCAAATTTGGAAAACTTAGTGTCATTAGAAGCGTAACGGAAAAACGAATCCAACGGTGCAAGAATCAAGCCAAACGAACTCAAAACGAAGAAGATATGGACGAACCAAGCAACCGAGAAGTCAATATATAGCAAATGGAGCACCAACCCCCCCCCCCCTGGCCACCCTAGGTGCTGTATATGGCCCTTAGGGTGCCGTATACGGGGGGTTTGCTCTTGGAAGGTGCCGTTTGACCCCCCCTTGGTTCGCTTGCCCCGTATGCTGATTTGATACTTGTATTCAATGTTTCAAGACTTGTACCATGGCTACCTCCCTTCTCCTATAAATAGAGGCTTCCATTTCTCATTTTCACACACCTCTCATCTCATTTCTCTCATTAGTTTAGCATTATCCCTCTAGCACTACTCTTAGGAGTTAGAGGAGAATTAGTAGGTTAGATGTAGAAGCTCTTAGTAGCTTGTGTACGGAGTTACTCAGAGACTTCAGATTTGCGAAGATTTGTCTGTATTAGTCTCTTATTCAGGTTTAATACAATCTCTCATATTTATTCTTTTAATTATGCTTTCTTATTATGTATGCTTAGGAATGAATGCTAGAATTATGCTAGGCTAGGCAAATCAATGTTTGCTGTGATGTATGCAATGTTAGGATAGTTATGAATTAACATGCAATTGGGGTGACACCATTATGAAACAACGGAGGTAACGTTATATGGCTTTCATTTGTATAGCGCCAAAAACATCACGAATGTGTGTAGTACGGAACGTGGAAGCTATGAAAGTCGTGGGCACTATCCGTTGTGGAAATAATGATCCCAATTGTAAACATGCTGTTACTCTGTCTGTGTAAATTTAAACTGTTTGTGATTTTATAAGCTGAACCTCTGCCCGTTTATTTGTCCAACTTATGATGTGGTTTGTATCCTCCTCCCTAGAATTGGGCCCATTACTAGAAGTAGGATTGCCAACTATTCTGTGTATGATGATTAATGAACTCAACATGGTCGCTGTTCTCTTAATAGAAACATATCCGAGGGACACGAAGCATAGGATTAGAGATAGATTAGGTTTATGCTTGTTTGTTGTGTATCTTTGGGACAACTTCCGGGATACTCATGATTTAGTTATTAGGTCAGTTATTGTGATGCTAGTGTTCCGTCTTATTGCATGTTCTTGTTTAATTGTTGCTTAGGTACTGCATACTAAACATACATAACCACTATCACTGCCCTGCTAATTATATTTTCATAAACATGATAAACGTAATACAGATGTGTTAACATGCATGTAATAGTTGTGATGATTGTATGATTAATGATGAACAATTCAGCTGACCGCTAGACAGATTATCCCAACCGGTTCTGCGGGTTAAATCCTGTTCATGTTATTGTTCAATGAACAATTCATGCCATGATACTAACGTCCTCCGGATGTCTGTAAATGGGGACCTGGATTAGAGGATAGTTGTCAGCTGAATTGGTCTGTGCATTTGGGAGAACTTCCGGTGTATTGGACATTCTATAACTGTTATCCCTGTGACATATTATATATCTGATTACGGACAACTCTACGTTAGGTATATAGTAGGATTGTAGCTGTAGCTCATTAAGAAATATAGGAATATCTAGTGAGTAATCTGGACTCGTAATTGGTATAAGGGAAAAGCATCGTAGGCATAATACTTTATTACCAATTAAGCTTCTATGACCTCACCGGATTAGTCATCGCACCTAGTAGCCTTATCCCCCATAACTATCCACCCAAATAACATTGCCGAAATTGTAGCAAACATATTCCTTATCTTGATTTCTCGGCGTTCTCCGTACAAACCCCTCCTTTAATTTAGTTTTTAATTTTAGTAATTAGATTAGAAAACCAAACAAACCTATCAAAAAGTTTTAAAATCCCAGCTAAATTACAAAAGATAGTTAATCCTCCTAAGATCCCATGCCCGTTGTAGTTTGAAGAACGACACCTGAGTCATACGTACCGCTTACTGCACTTTAGGTTTTTAAGTGTATTAAAACTTAGGATTCCCTGCATTATAAATATAAAACACACTGCCATGAGCCCTTGCCGGACGGTTCAACGACCGGAGTAAAATCCGACCGACCGCTGGGGCAGCGACAAGTTTTTGGCACCGCTGGCGGGGACTACAACGACCAATTTTAGGAATTTAATTATTTTAGTTATTTAGCGATCCTTTCGGAAGATCAATATCATCCGGAAGTTACCTGCTTTATCTTTAGGTTAATTAGTTTAGATTAAATTAGCTTTCTTTTTCGTAACCCTAATTTCTACCCTACAAGTTATGACGAACCGTATCACGCACGCCTCATCAATCAAACCACTGCTAGAGGGACGAGGAGGACCGATCGTAGCACCAACCAACGAAACCCTTGAAATTAAGCCACACTACATAAAAATGATTAAATCTGAGTTTCAGTTTCATGGTCTTTCGGTTGAAAATCCAAATGCTCATCTCAATAAATTCATTAACCTTACCGACTCTTTCGAACTAATAGGAACCAATAGAGACCTTCTTCGACTCCATCTGTTTCCTTATTCTCTATCCTCTCGAGCCTTAACCTGGTTTTATGATTTCGAACCCAATTCGATTCATACATGGGAGGAGATGGCTACTAAGTTTCTATCTAAGTACTTCCCTCCTTCCATGTAAACCAAACTTAAAGCCGACATTGCTAACTTCCATCAGGAAACTAACGAATCATTAAGCAAGGCTTGGGAACGATTTAAGAATCTTATCGGAAGATGTCACAATCCTCAGCTGGTTGAAACAAATCTGGTCTGCACGTTCTACAGTAGCTTAAATCCTCAGCACCAACAAACCCTCGACGCTGCTTCATCCGGAAACTTCATGCAACATTCTTCAGACGAAGCTTGGAAATTGATTGAGACGATAACGATGCACCATCATGACTTGGAGCCAGATGAATCCACTTCAGAAAAATGGAATACTTCAGATCAAGCTTTGGACACCATGAAAACTCAACTCGAATCCATCTCCAAAGTTGTCAAGGACTTGCAAGAATCTTCTAAACCTATGCAAAAGAAGAGACCCCCAAAGTTCTTCCCAAACATACGGGCCAACGAAGAAATTCTTGATACCACTGGTAGAAACCCTGACCAACCCTTTCATTTTAAACCATTCGTTCAGCGGTTAACCACACTACCTTCATCTCAATATTTAGTTCTCTCTACTCCTACCCAATTGACTTCTCGTCTAAACAATACGATTTTCAATAACTTCATGGTTGAGCAAAATAATACAAACAAACGAATTCTTGATTTTCAAAACCAAAATGACTATTTGCTCAAAATTTCAAACGGTTTAATTAAAAACATGGAGGATAATGTTAAAAGGTTGTTTTTAAAAGTTGAGGAGAAGCAAAGGGAGGAATACAATTCTGTCTGTCACTCATCCTACGAGTATGATGACATTCTTGTAGTCACTAGAGGAGGAAAAGAGACTAAGAATGAGAAAACCATAGATATTCCTTCAAATGAACCTTCTACTTCTACTGACTCGGTACAAGTTGACACCCCTGTCACTTCTCCTGAGCCAGAAACTTTTAAAGCCACGGAAGTCTCTAAACCTGTTCAAATACCCTTCCTTGGTAGGCTTAAGAAAGAGAAACAAGAAGCTCAGTTTGAAAAATATCTAGAAATATTCAAAAGCCTACACCTAAATGTTAGATTGTTAGATGCTTTAGTAGAAATGCCCACTTGTGCTAAATTCTTTAAGGAACAGATATCCAACAAAGAAAAACTTAGACAAATAGTTAACTTGCCTTTAGATGCAGAATGCTCTCTAATTATGCAACAAGGACTACCCCCTAAGCTTGGAGATAACGGCCGTTTCACTATTCCTTGTTATCTTCAGGATGTTCAAATAAGTAATGCCTTAGCTGACTTAGGAGCTAGTGTAAACCTCATGTCATTCTCGCTTTATAGAAAACTAGGATTAAACGAACTCTTGCCTACCCGTATGACCATCCAATTAGCAGATAGATCAGTTAAACTCCCCTGAGGAATTGCTGAAGATATTATGGTCCGTGTTTACAAATTCGTCTTCCCAATTGATTTCATTGTTATGGATATTTAAGAGGACACCCAGGTACCACTCATCCTTGGCAAACCTTTCCTAAACACTGCCAAGGCGGTCATTGACGTAAATGAAAAATCTTTAAAACTCCGAGTTGGAACTGAAGAGGTCACCTTCAATGTTGATAAACTAATGAAACAACTTATGGGAGAAGATCTTGGTTTGGTAGATTCTATGCCGGAAATAATTGAAGAACACTTGGAAGAGATCCTCGCAGTAAGCAACATCAACCCCCTTCCCAATTCAGTCATCACTTCAAGAATACTCTGTGAAGAAGGTGCGGGTCTATGCTTTGCTATCTCGGATTCTTCCAATGCATATGGAAAGTTACTATTTCCTTTAAAGAAATCTGAGCCGCAGTTCAACTCCATCACAACTGCTCCGCTTGGATATGGCACTCCTGTCACTCTACTACGAAGGAACCCGACTTCTGAAGTGAATCATTCGTCTCTCTCAAGGGAAGAAATTATGAAGACTCTTGAAGACATGGAGTCAATGCTTAAACCACCTGCCTCGCAACTATCTGAAAGTTGTGAAAATCTCAATCCAGATTTCACCATCAACGAGTCTTCATCAGCTCAATTACAGAGATTTGCAACAACCAACGAAGGAAAAGAAATAATCACGGAAGAAAATGCAATCTCTCAATCTTCCCGAGTAAAATATGAGCTGAGAAAAGATGAGCTGTCCAACAATACAGAATGGGTTGAGATAGCATCAGCCGATATTCCGGAATCACCTGCAATAGAGTCAGACTATAAACAACATATGATGAGCTTAAAACAGACGAAATTGCTAGGATGAAACCCTCTACTGAAGAACCTCCCAAATTGGAACTAAAGGAAATTCCCCCACACCTTGAATATGCTTTTCTTGATGGCACTTCGCACTTACCAGTTATCATATCTAAAGAATTGAAGCCCGAAGAGAAAGCAATGCTGGTACAGGTTCTAAAGTCACACAAGAAGGCGATTTCTTGGAAGATCTCTGACATACAAGGGATTAGTCCAAACAACTACACGCACAAAATCTTAATGGAAAACAACTTCAGACCATCAATTCAAAGGCAAAGGAGAGTCAAACCGAAGATTCAAGACGTGGTTAAAAAGGAGGTTATCAAACTTCTGGATGCTGGTCTAATTTACTTTATCTCTGATTCCCATGGGTTAGACAAGTTTAAGTCATCCTGAAGAAAGGAGGCATGATGGTCATCGCTAACAAAAACAATGAATTGATTCCAACACGAACTGTCAATGGTTGGAGGGTGTGTATCGACTATCGGAAACTGAATGAAGCTACACGCAAAGATCATTTCCCTCTACCATTCATTGATCATATGCTCGAAAGACTGTCAGGGAACGAATTCTACTGCTTCCTTGATGGCTTCTCAGGCTATTTTCAGATACCTCTCGATCCAAAGGACCAAGAAAAGACGACGTTCACTTTTCCCTATGGAACATTTGCCTACCGACATATGCCTTTTGGTTTATGTAATGCACCTACGACTTTTCAAAGATGCATGGTAGCAATCTTCCACGACATGATTGAATAATGCATGGAAGTGTTCATGGACGATTTCTTAGTTTTTGGGGATTCATTCACCACTTGTCTTTCTAACTTGGATAGGATGCTTGCTCGATGTGAAGAATCAAACCTAGTTCTAAATTGGGAGAAATGCCATTTCATGGTGAAAGAAGGCATAGTTCTTGGACACCGCATTTCAAAGTGTGGAATTGAAGTTGACAAAGCAAAAGTTGAAACGATCTCAAAACTTCCACCCCCCACTTCTGTGAAAGCCATCCGAAGTTTTCTAGGTCATGCCGGATTCTACCGTCGCTTTATTAAAGATTTCTCTAAGGTCTCTCAACCTAAGACTCATCTTCTCGAAAAAGATACTCCGTTCGACTTTACAGATGAATGTCTCAAAGCTTTTAACTACCTGAAGGATCGGCTTTTACATGCACTGATCATGGTTGCCCCCGAATGGAGTCTTCCATTTGAAATCATGTGCGACGCCAGTGATTTCACCGTTGGAGCTATACTGGGATAGCGGAAGGAGAAAACTTTCAGCCAATATACTACGCCAGTAAAACGCTCACAGATGCTCAAGAGAACTACACTACTACAGAAAAGGAGCTGCTTGCGGTAGTATTTGCTTTTGATAAATTTCGTTCCTATCTAATCTTGTCCAAAACTATTGTCTACACAGATCATTCCGCTTTGAAATACCTTTTCAAGAAGCAAGATGCTAAACCGCTCCTTTTACGATGGATTCTACTCCTACAAGAATTTGATATTGAGATTACTAAGAAAGGAGTAGAAAACGTCGTGGCCGATCATCTCAGCCGATTGGAAAATCCAACAATGGAGAAGTTACACGAAAAAGATATACAAGATCAGTTCCTCGAAGAACAACTCATGACTATAGGAGGCTACCAACAAGGATCACAGTTCAAACACAACCCTTGGTATGCCGACTTCGCCAATTATCTGGTAGGAAACATCATACCAAAAGGAATGCCAACTTCTCTGAAACAAAAATTCTTTCTTGATGTCAAGAACTATTATTGGAACGTTCCTTACCTCTTTAAGGTTTGTCCTGATCAACTTATTCGAAGATGCGTCGATGGGAAGGAGGCAGAACAAATTCTACACTAGAGCCACCACAGGCCTACTGGAGGACACCATGACAACAAAATGACTGCACGAAAGGTTTACGATGCCGGCTTTTATTGGCCAACCATATTCTGAGACGCTTGCGACCTGGTAAGACGCTGTGATATCTGCCAAAGGCAAGGTAATATCTCAGCCCGAAACGAAATGCCACTTACTATTATCCAGGCCGTGGAGATCTTTGATATCTGGGGATTAGATTTTATGGGACTGTTGCGCTGCACACCGGTCGTTGGAATTTCTAATGGTGACGCAGCACAACAGTGGGTTTTTTAATTTATAAGGTTGGGGTCAGGGTTACTTATTATGCTAGCACAAGATAAGTATGACCTAGGATCGTTCTTCAAAGCGCGACAAATTGAAACTAGGGGGTTTAGAGGCTTTTATGTGTTCAGCTGGGGTTGAAAGAGTTGGTTTTGGTTTTGGGTTTTCTTATCCTAATTTAAACTAGACTGAATTAAAAGGTGGAGGTTACTTCGGGCGTTCAGCAATTAAAGCGATTGTCTACTATAATGTGGTTTAGAAGTGGTTAAATATGGAAAGTTCTAATGAGGATAAGTTCGTAAGTTAATGTGAGCTATTCTACAATCCTTCTGTCGGGCTGACGCGGAGGTGTCCACAATCAGGCAAATAGAATGTCACGGGGATTGCACAATATATTAAAGTGTACACCGAAAGTTCTCTCAAATGTACACCCACACTATCCAACAATTAATCTCTAATCCTATTCCCCAATCTCGGTCGTCGGAGATGCCCGAATCATGGCATAGTTTTTGAATAAACAATCTTATGAATGAGGGTTATCCTCACCGGAATAGGTTGGGCTAACTGGTCTAAGCGGTCGGATAATATGTCATCACTTATTCGTATGAGTTATCATCATTACTTGGGGATGTTACAAGACAGGGGTGATTTGTGTTACAAATGGAGACCTAGGTAATACGTTTGCTATTCGATTCATAATACAACTACCTTCGGTCGTTCTGACTTCCATACATTTCTACTCCGCCGTAAGCGTTTCCAGTACTATATCAAAGAACAGTCGAATAGGGGCCGTCATATTACTTCACGAAGATTAATGCTGTTTAAATTTTACTATTATGATGATCCTAAGGCAACAATCAAACAAGAACATGCAATAAGACGATCAAGGCGACAGTTTAATTTAAGCATACAAAAGTATTATCTAAGTTGAGGGTATTCCGAAAGTTGTCTCAAAAATATCGTCTATATGAATTTAATCTTAATCTACCTCTACTCCCGTGTTCCGTGTCTCTTGGATCCTGTTTTGGTCTAGAGAACACCGGCCATGCTGAGCTCAATGATTAAATCTAACATAGTATAACTAAGTGACCTGTATCCTATAAGTTAGCTACGTTCATTTTTGGATAAAGTTTTAGTCATAACATGAGTTGGGCAGATAAACGATAAAGATTTAATTCCTATATCCATTTGTAATATAAACCATCCGAAATCTCAAAACATACCACATAGTCACATATTTAATACTTTTCTAAACGACTATCATAGCAGACAATTGAGTTATTTAGCTAATCATGGCAATTCTAGCATACATATTTAAATTTATTAAAGAAAGGACAAACATATTAAATATGAAAGATAGATTGACACCTGAAAAGAGGTATAATAACTCGTAGCTAAAATGTGCATCCCGGAGCACCTCCGTACAAATCTTCCTTAGCTAGTTAATTAGCTAGCCTAATTAACTAGGAAGAATAAAAGAAAAGAAAATACAAATGTGTTGGTAATTTGAGGTGTGTTGGTGTGTTCAAGTGTTAAGGTGTTAAGGTGTGTTGTTCAAATGAGCCCATGCCTCCTATTTATAGAGGAGTTTTGGTGCATTTTAGCCAAAGGAAGCACACATTAGCAAAAGGTGGAAAAGGTAGTGGCACCAGGTACAAAAGGCAAAAAAGGTAGTGGCACCAGGTACGAAAAGTAGGAAAAGCTCTAGCACCGGGTACGAAAAAGGATGAAAAAGTGCAATCCATGCGGGTGGCGGGCAGCAGCTGGCGGCTGGCTGCCAGCCGGTGGCGGCTGGGTGGCTGCCGACGGTGGCTGGCTGCCAGCTGCACCAGCCTACTGCCGGTTGCTTCATTTCTCGATTCGTGCGTGTTTTCTTCGTTATGCGTCCGTTTGCGTTGATTCTTTTTACGTTGGATTCGTAATTTAAAAATGAAGCTTTTAATAAAAAGAAATCCCAAAAATATGTCTCTGAACTTTAGATGTGTCGTACGAATCGTTTGGATCTTCCGGAGTGCGTAGAATCTTCGTTCTTCGTCCGTTTTAGTTGATTCTTCTTCTGTTGGATTCGTAATTAAAAAACGAACATCTTGGGTCAAATAGATGTTGGTGATGGGCTCTTTTGTCTTGAATCCTTGTTTTGATGTCTTGAATCTTCAAACGCGCGTGAAATCTTCGTTTTTCGGCCTTTTTGCCTGATTTTGCTCGTGCAACCTTGTTTTGATCTTCTCAGCATTTTATCAATGAATCTTCAAACGCGCGTGAAATCTTCGTTCATCCATATACACCACTTCCATCATCTTCCAAATGCTAAGTATCGCTCCAGAATGAGAGAGATATCTGTGGTAAAAACGTGACTTTTTACGCGATATCAAGTATCCCACACTTAGAGTTTTGCTTGTCCTCAAGCAAATCTTCATAAAATTGTGATGAGAGGTGTTTTGTATTCCGGAGAACTTTGATTCCTGCAAGTTTGGTAAAAAGATTTCGGACGAGGTTCCATCCTTTGATGGTTTTCCAAACCTTTGGTTCTAACAAGCTTTCTTTTCAATCTTCATAATGTAAGATATACATGACTGGGGCCCTCACAGGTTGTCACTCAATTCACTCAAGTGTATCGGGTTTCCTAATTTCTAGTTCACTCAGGGGCCAGTCATGTAGCTCTTCCGTTGTCATAAGCTTGATCGAGAATCAAATCTACAATACTTAAATGGGGACGGTGCTAATTATCCCTAGACATTCGCAAGATGATGGAAGTGGTGTATATGGATGAAGGGTTTTGTAGGTGGTTTATTTGGGGGTTTAGTATAGCCTAAGAGTTGTTTATGATGACTTATCTTTGGTGCTTAGTAGTGTTTCTTTCTGGATTTTTCTCCTTGAGAGCCTTCTTTTGTGTCTTTTCCTTTCAAGTTTTCTTTTGATGAACCTTTCCCTTGGCTTTAAATGATCCTTGGGCTTTTAGGTTCCTTCTGACAGCTTTGCTGAATTTTCTTTTTCTTGGAGCTCCTTTTACGGATGGTGTTCATCCTTTAGGGAACGCTCCGTACTTCTTTGCTGGATTTCTTTTTCTTGGAGCTCCTTTTACGGATGATGTTCATCCTTTGGGGAACGCTCCGTACTTCTTTGCTGGATTTCTTTTTCTTGGAGCTCCTTTTATGGATGGTGTACATCCTTTGGGGAACGCTCCGTACTTTTGATAATAATTCTTCTGTCAGCAGAGAAACTTAGGCTATGGCCAAAAGATGAAAGAAGGGAGTGAAGTTTTTGAAAAGGCTAAGGCTCAGCATGTTTTCCGTTGAAGGTGAGCACTGGTTAGGTTCGAAAGTGAGGGGTTTATGAGAGGGTTCTTATCCTAGGGAATGTCGAGGTTTTCTGATTGCACCTTCGTCACGTATGACACCCATTTTTGTAATCTCGAAATGTATTCCTTGAACAAGTTTTGATTCTAGAGAGACTACATTGGCACACTCACAATTGAAAAGTGAAGCATTAAAGATGAATGCTTTTATATGGCTCAAGATTCCTCACTCATTTAGGGTAGTTTTGTGCCTAGTCATGTGATCGCTTGTTTTGAAACTCGGTTTGAAAGTTTATCAAAGAGTTTTGCTTGTCATAGTCATTTTACCAAACCTTTTGAACTTTTGTTGTCCAGAAATACCTACCCTTTTTGATTTTGATTCAAAAATTTTGAAAATTTTGCTGAAAATATGAGTTTTGCTAAAAAGTTTGATCAAAAGTTTATGTTGCAATACAGTAGTCAATACTACTACTATCCCACACTTAAAATAACATTGTCCCTAATGTTCTACTTCTAAGTTAGGTTAATCCCACACTTAGATTTTTGAATAGGGGTCAATATTTTCGAAGTCATTCTCTATTTGCGAGTTGTAATCCCACACTTAGAGTTTTACTTAGAATTTTTAGCGTGTTAAATTGAGCAAAATAAGGTTAGAAGAGATACTTCCTTGTGCTGCGTGAGTTGCCATTTGATTTTATGGACCAGGCTCAAGTGTGTGAATTTGCTGGAAATGGACCAGGCTCATTAAAAATGAACTTGTTCCACAAATTCTACTTTGAATTATGCATAGTACACATCCTTCAAAAAACACAAGTGTTAATACAAGTTAATATTAAAACATAAAATAACTAATAAAAGCTAATCCGTGTCAGGATAGAGCGACTCCCAATCGGTGAAGTCATCATCCATAAAGATCGTGTTTTCCACGATCGATGTAGGAGATGCTGACTCCTCGATGGTATAGACAGGAGATGCCGTGCCATCCTCTGGATCCTGAATCCAAGCGTCTAGGGCAGCAGTCTCCTCTTCCAGTGAGTCCATGAAAGTGGGGTGGTCCTGCACAGTCAAGCTCCAAGGTGGGAATAAGTCCCACGGTGGAATGTGCGGAGCGGGATCAGGTCCCATCTGAAAGGGGCACACAGATGTGGAGGTAAGGCCTAGAGCAGTGTGGATCTCAGAGATGGCGGTGTGTTGGACCTCGAGGGCTCTCAGTATTGACCAAGTGACAGCAGGATCCACAGTAGTAACCCCATGCTCAAAGGTGGGTACTCTGGAGGTCCCTGCGGTCTGTCCCGCTGGTCGGTGAGATGAAGGTAACCTGGAATGGATGGGACGTAACAGGAATGACTCCTGAACGTACACCTCCACTAAGTCTGCCGATATCTCATCTAACCTAGGAGGTGGTGACTGGGATCCTCTGACAGTCCTCATGCTACTACCCGGTAATGAACTCCGGGAGTGGTGCATAGCACGCGAGCATCTCTGACTGGGGGCTCGTGCTCTGTCTGACTACGAACTCATCCTGCAAAATACAAAAGGTTAATGGTCTAAGATTATTAGTCTTTTGTAAGGCGAGGTACTGCATAAAAATTGGATTAGTTTAAACATAACAGTAAAGGAAAATTAATGTTGAAAATGTAAGATAGGCTTGGGATGCCTCCCAAGAGTGCTTTGTTTATCGAGTCTAGTAGCTTGACTCTTTTATACCCATTTTTCTATTAGGGTGGTTCGTAGATATAGACTTCCTCATTTGAGGGAAAGTCTTCTACGTAGTGTTTCAATCGGTGACCGTTTACCTTGAAATTTCCATCTGGAGATTCGAATTCGATGGCACCATAGGGAAATACTTTAGAGATTGTGATGGGGCCGCTCCATCGTGTTTTGAACTTACCAGAAAATTTCTTAAATCGGGAGTTAAAGAGCAGAACTTTATCACCTGGATTGAAGCGTGGGGGGGGGGGGGGAGCTTTGAATCGTGGAGTAACTTGGTTCTTTCCATAAATTTGTAGGAACTTTCGTAAGCTTGATCCCTCAACTCTGCTAGTTCATTTAGCTGCATCCTTCGGTGAGTTCGTGTTATCGTAGGATCTAAACTACAGTTCTTCAGTGCTCAGTAAGCTTTGTATTCTAGTTCAATCGGGAGATGACATGCCTTTCCATAAACGATCCTATAGGGAGTTGTTCCTAATGGCGTTTTATAAGCCGTCCGAAATGCCCATAAAGCATCGTCTAGCTTGTCTACCCATCTTTCCTTGTGTTGACCAATTGTCCATTCCAAGATTCTTTTTAGTGCACGGTTTGTAATCTCTGCTTGTCCATTTGTCTGCGGTGATAGGCCGTAGAGGTTTTGTGTGTAACCCCATATTGTTGCAATAGTTTCATAAACTGAGTATTGCAAAAGTGCGTGCCTCTATCGCTGATGATTGCTCGAGGTTTTCCAAACCGACAGAATAACTGTTTTAAGAACTTGGTTACGACCCTTGAATCATTTGTTGGAAAGGCTTGGGCTTCGGCCCATCTTGATACGTAATCGACAGCTACTAGAATGTATTCTTTTCCGTAAGATTTCGGAAATGGTCCCATGAAGTCTAATCCCCATATGTCAAATATTTCACATGCTTGGATATTCGTTAACGGCATTTCATTACGCGTTGTGATATTTCCAAACCTTTGGCAAATATCACAGCGTTTCACCAAGTCTTGTGCGTCTCTGAAAATGGTAGGCCAGTAGAATCCTGAGTCGTAGACTTTCTTTGCTGTCTGGTTAGCTGCATGATGTCCTCCGGTGGGTCCGTGATGGCTTTGGTGGAGTATATGTTCGGCTTCTTTCCCATCAACACATCTTCTTACTATTTGGTCAGGACAGACCTTGAACAAATATGGATCATCCCAAAAGTAATATTTGACGTCGCGAAAGAACTTTTGCCTCCGCGATGAGATCATTCCTTTTCTTGCGATCCCTCAAACTACAAAATTGGAAATGTCTGCAAACCAAGGATCGTCAGTGAATTGCGAACCTTGTTCTCCTAAACTCATTAACTGCTCTTCTGGAAATCGATCTTTAATATCTCTTTCTGCAAGTTGTTCCATTGACAGATTTTTAAGTCGACTTAAATGATCTGCGGCGACGTTTTCTGCTCCTTTCTTATCCTTTATTTCTATGTCGAATTCTTGTAGGAGTAAAATCCATCATAACAATCTAGGCTTTGCGTCTTGCTTTTTGAAGAGGTATTTTAGAGCTGAGTGATCCGTATAATACTATTGTTTTGCACAATATCAGGTAGGATCTGAATTTGTCAAAGGCAAATACTACGACTAGCAGCTCCTTTTCTGTGGTTGTATGGTTTTCTTGAGCATCTGTAAGTGTTTTGCTAGCGTAATAGATTGGTCGAAAGTGATTATCCTTCCTTTGGCCTAGAACTGCCCCAACTGCGAAGTCACTAGCATCGCACATGATTTCAAATGGTAGGCTCCAATCTGGAGCGACCATGATTGGTGCATTTGTAAGCTCCTTCTTTAGGTAATTTAAAGACTTCATGCAGTTCTCGTCAAATACAAACTTGATGTCTTTTCCTAGAAGGTGGGTGATAGGTCGAGAAATCTTGGAGAGGTCCTTGATAAAACGGCGGTAGAACCCAGCATGTCCTAGAAAGCTTCTAATGGCCTTGACGTTGGTTGGTGGTGGAAGTTTGGCGATGGTTTCGACGTTTGCTTTGTCTACTTCAATTCCGGACTTGGATATTCGATGTCATAAAACTATTCCTTCCTTCACCATAAAGTGACACTTTTCCCAATTTAAAACGAGGTTTGATTCTTCACACTTGGTGAGCATTCTATCGAGGTTGGACAGACATGATGCGAAGGAGTCTCCAAAGACAGAGAAATCATCCATAAAGACTTCCATGCATTGTTCAATCATGTCGTGGAAAATTGCAACCATGCATCTCTGAAATGTTGCAGGTGCGTTGCATAATCCAAACGGCATTCGTCGGTATGCGAAGGTTCCGTAGGGACATGTGAATGTCATCTTCTCTTGGTCCTTTGGATCGAGTGGGATTTGGAAATACCCGGAAAAACCATCGAGGAAACAGTAGAATTCGTTTCCTGATAACCTTTTGAGCATTTGGTCAATAAACGGAAGCGGGAAGTGATCTTTGCGAGTTGCTTCGTTTAACTTCCGATAATCGATGCAGACTCTCCAACCGGTAACCGTCCGAGTTGGTATAAGCTCATTTTCTTCGTTTGTAATGACCGTCATTCCTTCCTTCTTTGGTACTACTTGAACAGGGCTAACCCAAGGGGAGTTGGATATTGGGTAGATCAATCCAGCATCTAAGAGTTTGATAACCTCTTGTTTGACCACGTCCTGGATCTTAGGGTTTACCCTTCTCTGCCTTTGTACGGATGGTTTGAAATCGTTTTCCATGAGGATCTTGTGTGTGCAATAGTTTGGACTGATTCCTTGTATGTCGGAAATCTTCCATGCAATTGCCTTCTTGTGCGATTTCAGAACATTAATGAGTTGGGCTTTCTCCTTAGGTTTTAACTCTTTTGATATTATCACCGGGAGTTGTGATGTTCCATGGAGGTAAGCGTACTCAAGGTGAGGTGGTAGTTCTAATAATTCTAGGTTTGGTGGTTCTTCGATAGACGACTTCATTCTAGCTATCTCGTCTCTATTCAGCTTCTCGTATTCAGCTTGGAATGGTGCTTCATCTGTCTCAGGTTCAGATGTGGAGATTGATGCTATTTCAATCCACTCGGTTTTATTTGAGAATTCATTTGTCTTTAGCTCGTACTTGTTAACTGACGATGAGGAAACTTCATCATTTTTGGTGAGGATGATCTCTCCGTCGTTAGTGAAATGGAATTCTTGAAATTGAGCGGATGAAGATTGGTTTATGGTGATTTCAGGGTTTGAAAATGGTAGTGATTCGGGTTGATTGGCTAATTGTAGTTCAAACGATGGTGGCTCAACACTCATTTCTTTGAATGAATCCAAGATCTCTCTAATTGAGGGAAATGGGTTTGGTTCATTGAATATGGGTTTATCTCTCTTTAGCCAAGGTATCGGTGTACCGCATCCTAATGGAACAGCGATTGTTTTGCCATCGATGTAAGGAGACTTCTTTTCAAACAGCGGAAATAGTAGTTCGTTGGATGTTGTTGGCGAAGCGATTGCGGAGTGCAGCCCAGGGTCCTCATTACACAGTTTTCGAACGGTGATTATGGTGTTGGGTACCGGATCCTGGCTGGATAGTGCTAGTACTTCGTGGAGATGCTCATCAAAAATATCCTGCATGGTATCACACAAACCAAGGTCCTCTTCCAGAGGTTGCTTTATTAATCGGTCGACATTAAAGGTGACTTCCTCTTTCCCAACTCTTAATTTTAAAGATTTTCGTTAACATCAATTACAGCCTTGGCAGTATTTAGGAATGGTCTGCCTAGGATGAGCAGGATATGTGTGTCTTCTTCTATGTCCATGACAATAAAGTCCACTGGAAAAACGAACTTATCGACTTTGACCATGACATCTTCAGCAATTCCTCGAGGGAGTTTTACTGATCTGTCAGCTAATTGGATGGTCATACGAGTAGGTAATAGGTCATCTAATCCTAATTTCTTGTAAAGGGAATAAGGCATAAGATTAACACTAGCACCTAGGTCTACTAAGGCGTTACTAATTTGAATTCCTAGGAGAAAACAGGGTATAATAAAACGTCCAGTATCGCCTAATTTAGGTGGGAGACCACGTTGTACAATTAATGAACATTCAGCATTTAAGGGTAAACTAACTATTTGCCTAAGTTTTTCTTTGTTTGAAAAGAGTTCTTTAAAGAATTTAGCACACAAGGGCATTTCTACTAAAGCATCTAATAATCTAACGTTTAAATGTAGGCTTTTAAATATTTCCATATATTTACCGAATTGGGCTTCTTGCTTTTCCTTTTTAAGTCTGCCAGGATAAGGTATTCTCGTTCGAGGTACATTATATGGAGTTTTGGCTGGTGATGGGTCAGGTATTGTGACAGGGATGTCAATTGACACATTTTCACTAGGTGTAGGTGTGGGCAAAGAAGTGTTTTCGGGGGTGCTATCTGGTGGCGGCGGATCAACTTTGGTCACTTTTCCTCCTCTAGTCACGATTAACAGATCATCACTTGGTGGATGAGTGGTGTCACCAGTGATTACCGACGTACTTTCCTCAATAAAACTTAAGTTTTTCAAAATGGATTTCATGTTAGAGATTAATTTTTCTGAAATTTTTATCATGGCGTCAGTGTTATCTTGAAATCCGGTCACTCTTTTGTTTATAACGTTTTGTTCAAACATAAATTCTGACAAAGATCGTTTTGAGGAAGATAAGTGGTTTGTAGGTGAGGAAACAGCTAAAAGTTGGGTCAAAGACTCATTTGGTGTGGGGTTGGTCCAATCAAAATGTGTTGTCATAATTGATTAAAAAGCGGTTACTAAAACTAAACTAATCCTAAGGGCAAAAAGGTAACTTTTGATTGATGTTAATCTTTCCAAAGGATCGCTTAAACACTAAAGTTACTAAATCCTAAAATCGGTTGCCGACGCTCCCCGGCAGCGGCGCAAAAAACTTGTTGCGCTGCACACCGGTCGTTGGAATTTCTAATGGTGACGCAGCACAACAGTGGGTTTTTTAATTTATAAGGCTGGGGCCTAGGGTTACTTATTATGCTAGCACAAGATAAGTATGACCTAGGATCGTTCTTCAAAGCGCGACAAATTGAAACTAGGGGGTTTAGAGGCTTTTATGTGTTCAGCTGGGGTTGAAAGAGTTGGTTTTGATTTTGGGTTTTCTTATCCTAATTTAAACTAGACTGAATTAAAAGGTGGAGGTTACTTCGGGCGTTCAGCAATTAAAGCGATTGTCTACTATAATGTGGTTTAGAAGTGGTTAAATATGGAAAGTTCTAATGAGGATAAGTTCGTAAGTTAATGTGAGCTATTCTACAATCCTTCTATCGGGCTGACGCGGAGGTGTCCACAATCAGGCAAATAGAATGTCACGGGGATTGCATAATATATTAAAGTGTACACCGAAAGTTCTCTCAAATGTACACCCACACTATCCAACAGTTAACCTCTAATCCTATTCCCCAATCTCGGTCGTCAGAGATGCCCGAATCATGGCATAGTTTGTTGAATAAACAATCTTATGAATAAGGGTTATCCTCACCGGAATAGGTTGGGCTAACTGGTCTAAGCGGTCGGATAATATGTCATCACTTATTCGTATGAGTTATCATCATTACTTGGGGACGTTACAAGACAGGGGTGACTTGTGTTACAAATGGAGACCTAGGTAATACGTTTGCTATTCGATTCATAATATAACTATCTTCGGTCGTTATCGACTTCCATACATTTGTACTCAGCCGTAGGCGTTTCCAGTACTATATCAGAGAACAGTCGAATAGGGGCCGTCATATTACTTCACGATATTTAATGCCAATTGTATTTCACTATTATGATGATCCTAAGGCAACAATCAAACAAAAACATGCAATAAGACGATCAAGGCGACAGTTTAATTTAAGCATACAAAAGTATTATCTAAGTTGAGGGTATTCCGAAAGTTGTCTCAAAAATATCGTCTATATGAATTTAACCTTAATCTACCTCTACTCCCATGTTCCGTGTCTCTTGGATCCTGTTTTGGTCTAGAGAACACCGGCCATGCTGAGCTCAATGATTCAATCTAACATAGTATAACTAAGTGACCTGTATCCTATGAGTTAGCTACGTTCATTTTCGGATAAAGTTTTAGTCATAACATGAGTTGGGCAGATAAATGATAAAGATTTAATTCCTATATCCATTTGTAATATAAACCATCCGCAATCTCAAAACATACCACATAGTCACATATTTAATACTTTTCTAATCGACTATCATAGCAGACAATTGAGTTATTTAGCTAATCATGGCAATTCTAGCATACATATTTAAATTTATTAAAGAAATGACAAACATATTAAATATAAAAGATAGATTGACACCTGGAAAGAGGTACAATAACTCGTAGCTAAAATGTGCATCCCGGAGCACCTCCGTACAAATCTTCCTTAGCTAGTTAATTAGCTAGCCTAATTAACTAGGAAGAATTAAAGAAAAGAAAATACAAATGTGTTGGTAATTTGAGGTGTGTTGGTGTGTTCAAGTGTTAAGGTGTTAAGGTGTGTTGTTCAAATGAGCCCATGCCTCCTATTTATAGAGGAGTTTTGGTGCATTTTAGCCAAAGGAAGCACACATTAGCAAAAGGTGGAAAAGGTAGTGTCACCAGGTACGAAAAGTAGGAAAAGGTCTAGCACCGGATACAAAAAAGGATGAAAAAGTGCAATCCGTGTGGGTGGCGGGCAGCAGCTGGCGGCTGGCTGCCAGCCGGTGGCGGCTGGGTGGCTGCCGGCGGCGGCTGGCTGCCAGCTGCACCAGCCTACTACCGGTTGCTTCGTTTCTTGATTCGTGCATGTTTTCTTCGTTATGCTTCCGTTTGCGTTGTTTTATTTTGCGTTGAATTCGTAATTAAAAAATGAAGCTTTTGAAGAAAAGAAATCCCAAAAATGTCTCTGAACTTTAGATGTGTCGTACGAATCATTTGGATCTTCCGGAGTGCGTAGAATCTTCGTTCTTCGTCCGTTTTAGTTGATTCTTCTTCAATTGGATTCGTAATTTAAAAACGAACATCTTGGGGAAAATAGATGTTGGTGATGGGCTCTTTTGTCTTGAATCCTCGTTTTGATGTCTTGAATCTTCAAACGCGCGTGAAATCTTTGTTTTTCGGCCTTTTTGCCTGATTTTGCTCGTGCAACCTTGTTTTGATCTTCTCAGCATTTTATCAATGATTTTTGCATTATTTGAATCCAAATGCTAAGTATTGCTCCAGAATGAGAGAGATATCGGTGGTAAAAACGTGACTTTTTACGAGATATCAGGGACCATTCCCTAAGTCTAACGGCAAAGAGTACATCTTAGTCGCAGTTGACTACGTCTCCAGGTGAGCCGAAGCTCAAGCTTTTCCGACCAATGATGCAAAAGTAGTAACCCAGTTCCTCAAAAAGATGTTCAGTCGATTTGGAACTCCTAGAGCTATAATTAGTGACCGTGGCACACATTTCTACAATACTCAATTCATGCGGGTACTGCAGCAGTATGGTGTTACTCATAAAACTTCGACGGCTTACCATCCACATACAAATGGGCAAGCTGAAGCGACAAATCGGGCTTTGAAAAGGATATTGGAATGAACTGTCGGGAATCATGGGCATAGGTGGGCCGAAAAAATGGATGATGCGTTGTGGGCATTCTGAACTGCCTACAAAACACCGTTAGGAACCACAACGTATCGGCTAGTCTATGGCAAGGCGTATCACCTTCTGATCGAGTTGGAATATCGGGTGTACTGGGCTTTAAAACATTGCAACTTGGAAATTTCAGCAGCTGGAGAACAACGGAGAATCCAATTGAATGAGTTAGAAGAGCTAAGGGACCAGGCGTACGACAGTTCGCTGAGCTTCAAAGAAAGAACTAAAAGGGTCCATGACGCTAAACTGAAGCCTTCTAGGTTCAAACAAGGAGACAAGGTGCTGCTCTTCAATTCGCGATTCAAGAAATTCTCCGGTAAATTCAAAAACAGGTAGAGCGGGCCATTCATGATCTCAAAGGTATTTCCTTATGGTGCAATCGAACTCGAGGCCCCAGAAGGTAATTTTAAGGTTAATGGTCATCGCTTAAAGCATTATGTTGAAGACTTTCCCATCAGGGAAGACGTCTTCATCTTTGGGTCTCCATGAGTCTTCAAGAAAGGGAGTTCATCAGCAGGGCCTTCATCAGCAGGGAGTTCATCAGCAGGGCCTTCACTTACTGAGCAGTTGATGGCCATGCTAGTTGTTCCTATCCCACCTCCCGCTCCTGTTTCTGCTGGTACTATGAAGCAGAGTAGAGACATGATGGAGGATCTTCCACCATCACCCTCCTCATCCCTTGCTGCTGCTATCGCTAGCTTTGATCTTGACAGCGATGATCTACTTGATGACTTTTACTTTATTTATTTTATTTTATTTATCTTATTTCAGTACTTAGATTTTATAACTCTTTGTTATTTTCAAGATATGACGTTGTGTTGATGTTTATTGCAGAACTTAGCTTTTTTGTGGAATGGATGATCTTACACGAGACTGGTCCTCAATCCAGCAAATCACACGCACCATTTCTACACTAATATGGTCCTATCCAGTAAACAGAATGGGGAGTACTTTAAACCTTTCTCCGTTTTTGATGATTCTAAGTTTTCTAAAGTTTATGTGTTATAATCTGTGCCACATCCTAACTTATCACTAAGTGTGGGATTCCAGCCCAATTAAACACTTAGGAAATATTTTCTTACATGTTCAAACTCTAATTGTGGGATTTTAGCCGTAAAATCTCAACTGAAGAGAACATTAGGGACAATGTTCCTCTAAGTGTGGGATGGTAGGTATGGAATACCTTGGATAAACAATTTTTATGTCTACATGGCATATCTCAGAAAATGTTCCATAAAATTTTTCAAATTTTTCAAAAATAATTTGCAATAAAATAAAAATATGAGCTAAATCTTGCGATTAACTCTAAATTTTTGAGTTTTGGTATGCCTGAAAGAAATCATTTTCAAAAATATGAGGAAAATATTTCAAAAACTTAAGGAAATTAAGGTAAAAATTTCCTAAGCAAAAAACGACAATCTAAGAGGGGCATCGCATGACTAGACACATAAAACCCAAATTTACAGTGAGGTTTTGAGCCTTAAAAGCATTCATTTTTAATGCTACATTGTTCAATTCTTGTGTGTGCCGATACATGTTTCTCCGAATTAGAACTTGCTCTTGACATACGCTTCGAGACCACATTGGTGTGTACCGTACGCGGTATAGGTGCAATTAGATGACCTTGACATTCCTTAGGATTTGTACCCCTTTTAGCCTTCTCTTTCAAGCCCAAAACCCTTCCGATACTCATTTTTAGTATCGATGATCCGCCTAGAAAACCCTGTTGAGCCTAAACCTTTCATTTCTTAAAAAACCCTAATCACAAACCCACTTTCCCAAATTCCCAAAATCTTATCTTAGAATTTCTAAGGTTATGAAAAACATCTTGAAGAATATCCAACTCAATTATCCTACTCGTTCGTGTTCTCCAAAAGGAATCAAACCTCTCCAAAAAAGTGCGGGTAAATTAGCACACAAGAGAGACAAGAAACAAAAAGTGTGGGAAAATTAGCACGTGAAGAAAAGACTCGAATTGATCAAGATGAAAGAAAGGATTTCGGAAAGAGAAAAAAAAGAAAAGAAAATTATCCTCAGAAGTTCTATGTCAAAGGAATTCTGAAGAAGAAAAAAAGATAAAAAGCAAAAAAAATATAAAAAAAAAGTTCTTCAAAGTATCAACCATTCAAAGGGAGATCCAATAGAAGACGAGTAGCTACTTCATCCGTTCTGCAAATAAGTTTTTCATGATTCTTGGAAAGCCTAAGATAAGCAACACCCTTACAAACCCAAAAATTCCCTTATCCATACCTTTAACCCTCACAAAACATTACAACCCCAGAATGTCTTGGGATAATTAGCGCCATTCTCACCTAAGTGGTGGAGATCCGATTCTCGATCAAGCCTATGACGATGAGTACTGCATGACTGGCTTTATGAGCGATTTCGTTTGATTTAGATTGATAGAAAACATGATACACTATTGAGTGAATTGAGTGACCACCTTATGTGAGATCGCCTGGTCATGTATACTCCACATCCCTAGAGTTAGAAGTATGCCTATGAAAATCGCTTCTTGTTTCCGAAAGGATCATCTTATTTTTCCTTGTTTTATGAAACTATCTACTCATATAAGAAAACGGTAACTAACAGGGATGCCATTACTCTCTTTAAAAACCCGTTTTAAATGTTTTCAAAGGGGATGATGATGAGTGTTGCTTGAGGACAAACAACGTCTAAGTGTGGAATACTTGATGTGACCCAAAAAGTCATGTTTTTAAGGACATATTTCCACACTTTTTAGACTATTCTTTGGTGAAAATATTTCAAAACTATCATTATTTACCAAAAATCACCAAGGTAGTCTAAATATAGACATTGCTACAAAAATCGGTTAAAACGTCAAAATAACACGCAAACCGAGGCAAAAACAATCACCTTAAAATATATGTTCTTAATATCCTTATAGAAATAGAGATTAATTCATATTTTATGATTCTATAGGAAAATCCAAGACCGAAGGTGAAAGAATCAGAAGAAACGGATGAAAGACGGAGAAGATACACAGTCTAAAAGCTCGCCGATCGTCATCTGGAACACGCAAAAGTCAAACACTTCCAAATTTGGAAAACTTAGTGTCATTATAAGCGTAACGGAAAAACGAATCCAACAGTGCAAGAATCAAGCCAAACGGACTCCAAACGAAGAAGATACGGACGAACCAAGCAACCGAGAAGTCGGTATACAGCAAATGGAGCACCAACCCCCCCCTAGCCACCTAGGTACCGTATACAGTACCCTAGGTGCCTTATACGTCCCTTAGGGTGCCGTATACGGGGGGTTTTCTCTTGGAAGGTGCCGTTGACCCCCCCTGGTTCGCTTGCCCCGTATGCTGATTTGATACTTGTATTCAATGTTTCAAGACTTGTACCATGGCTACCTCCCTTCTCCTATAAATAGAGGCTTCCATTTCTCATTTTCACACACCTCTCATCTCATTTCTCTCATTAGTTTAGCATTCTCTCTCTAGCACTACTCTTAGGAGTTAGAGGAGAATTAGTAGGTTAGATGTAGAAGCTCTTAATAGCTTGTGTACGGAGTTACTCAGAGACTTCAGATTTGCGAAGATTTGTCTGTATTACTCTCTTATTCAGGTTTAATACAATCTCTCGTATTTATTCTTTTAATTATACTTTCTTATTATGTATGCTTAGGAATGAATGCTAGAATTATGCTAGGCTACGCAAATCAATGTTTGCTGTGATGTATGCAATGTTAGGATAGTTATGAATTAACATGCAATTGGGGTGACACCATTATGAAACAACAGAGGTAACGGTATACGGCTTTCATTTGTATTTCGCCGGAAACATCACGAATGTGTGTAGTACGGAATGTCGAAGCTATGAAAGTCGTGAGCACAATCCGTTGTGGAAATAATGATCCCAATTGTAAACATGCTGTTACTCTGTCTGTGTAAATTTAAACTGTTTGTGAATTTATAAGCTGAACCTCTGCCCGTTTATCTGTCCAACTTATGCTGTGGTTTGTATCCTCCTCCCTAGAATTGGGCCCATTACTAGAAGTAGGATTGCCAACTATTCTGTGTATGACGATCAATGAACTCAACATGGTCGCTGTTCCCTTGATTGAAACATATCCGAGGGACACGAAGCATCGGATTAGAGATAGATTAGGTTTATGCTTGTTTATTGTGTACCTTTGGGACAACTTCCGGGATAATCATGATTTAGTTATTAGGTCAGTTATTGTGATGATAGTGTTCCGTCTTATTGCATGTTCTTGTTTGATTGTTGCTTAGGTACTGCATGCTAGACATACATAACCACTATCACTGCCCCGCTAATTAGATTTTCATAAACATGATAAACATAATACATATATGTTAACATGCATGTAATAGTTGTGATGATTGTATGATTAATGATGAACATTTCAGCTGACCGCTAGACAGATTATCCCAACCGGTTCCGCGGGTTAAATCCTATTCATGTTATTGTTCAATGAACAATTCATGCCATGATACTAACGTCCTCTGGATGTCTGTAAATGGGGACCTGGATTAGAGGATAGTTGTCAGCTGAATTGGTCTGTGCATTTGGGAGAACTTCTGGTGTATTGGACATTCTATAACTGCTATCCCTGTTACATATTATATATCTGATTGCGGACAACTCTACGTTAGGTATATAGTAGGATCGTAGCTGTAACTCATTAAGAAATATAGGAATATCTAGTGAGTAATCTGGACTCGTAACTGGTATAACGGAAAAGCATCGTAGGCATAATACTTTATTACCAATTAAGCTTCTATGACCTCACCGGATTTGTCATCGCACCTAGTAGCCTTATCCCCCATAACTATCCACCCAAATAACATTGCCGAAATTGTAGCAAACATATTCCTTATCTTGATTTCTCTGCATTACCCCTCCTTTAATTTAGTTTTTAATTTTAGTAATTAGATTAGAAAACCAAACCAACCTATCAAAAAGTTTTAAAATCCCAGCTAAATTACAAAAGATAGTTAATCCTCCTAAGATCCCATCCCCGTTGTAGTTTGAAGAACGACACCTGAGTCATACGTACCGCTTATTGCCCTTTCAGTTTTTAAGTGTATTAAAACTTAGGAAACCCTGCATTATAAATATAAAACACACTGCCGTGAGCCCTTGCCGGAAGGTTCAACGACCAGAGTAAAATCCGACCGACTGCTGGGGTTGCGACATGTAGCTGTGGTGGAGGGTGCAGGAAGCATTGTTGGAAACAATGTTGTAACCCTTCCTGAAAACTTAGTATCTCTCATCATATTAGAAAAAACTTTGGGTTTATGAGAGGAGATACCAATGATTTTGTTCTGTGCAGGTAAATTAGGAATTTGTTCATTTAAATTACTGCACAAAACATGGATACATCAAAAACTTCAGTTTTGGTTGCTCAATATTCCTGAGCATACCAGAAAATATCAAGTTTGAAAAATTGTACCTTTGACCAGTTGCAAGACATACAAGTGCATACGCAATGTTACTTCCAAACTGTTCAAAGGATGATCTCTTTGATGAAAAGCAGTGTAAAAGTGTATGTATTAAAAATCTCCATTGATAAGAAAAGAGAGTTTTTTGAAAAGTAAAAATATCATAAGATCCCTCATATCCCATCAGTTTTAAATTTTCATACACAACAGAATCTGGTAAGGTAGTTATACCTGCCTCATCATCGAGATGTAAAGAAGCTCTAACTGTAGCTTCTGAAATCACAACCCTAGTGTCTTCCACCATTGACACTATACGTTTTATCCCCTGTTCCTCTTCAATCGTTGCATTTACCCAGAAATCATTGATACGATCATGCAAAATTCTGGGTGATACAGTGAGAGCATGATAAATATGCGAAGCACGAAGAAAATCAATGATTTGTATGAACTCCTGTGCCTCTACAAGTTTCATCAAATATGCAATCATGTTGTGATCCTTTCTAAGCGGTAGCTGATTAGACGAGGAAGTAGACGCCATCAAGAATCAGTAGAAATTGAGCAACTAAAGTGGAACAATTTAAGTTGAATAACAATTTGAGAGCAAAGCGCAGGGGTAAGAATGAGTAATTTGAAAGCATATAAAGAAAGACAAGTCTTTTAGGGTTATATACTGATGAAATTAGGTAAGTGGAAAAAGCCCTAATTTTGAAAAAATCCCTAATTTGAAACAAACCCCTAATTTGACATAATCAGTGGAAAGTTATTGAGATTAATACCATGAGTTTTTTACTGAGTATTAAAACCAATCGTTTTAACTGTCAAACACTTGGTCATTAAAAGCTTTTCTTTCATAGCAATTTTTTTTATTATCAAAAGTTAAAATAGCGTACATATCAACATCGTCAACATCTAGAAAAGTCATATCCTAAGGATAGTAACGATCATGAAGAAGATAGTAATGATCATCTGTAACTAACAGTGTTAATAAAACACTGCACTGATAATGCTAACAATGTTAACTAGAGAAGTAAATTAATACTAACAGTATTAACTAGTATATCAGTACCAATCCAGACTTAAGCACGAGAAAGAAATTTTAAAAAAGCAGTTATAATGAGATAAGCTTAGAAAGAATTAATCATTCGAATACTAGTAACCAAAAATGTAAACATGCCTACATCAAAAGCCTTTGTAAACAGATCTGCAAATTGATTATCAGTATCAACTTTTTCAATTCTAATAAGCCTTTTCTCATTACAATCTCATATAAAGTGATATCTGATTTCAATGTGCTTAGTTTTAGAATGTTTGACTGGATTATTTATGATACTGATTGCAGAGGTATTATCAATAAACATAGGAGTGTTAAGAAAAGTTAAACCATAGTCCAGCATCTGATTTTGTATCCATAGCACTTGAGCACAACAACTTGCAGCTGCTACATATTCTGCTTCTGTTGTGGATGTAGATACAGTGGTTTGTTACTTACATTGCCATGAAACCAATCTATCTCCTAAGAGCTGAAACCCTCTGATGTGGATTTCTTATCCACATTAGCTCCTCCATAATCACTATCAGTATATGCAATTAGTTCAAAAGAATTACTCTATGGATACCAAAGGCCTAATTTTGGTTGACCCTTTAAATATCCAAAGATTCTCTTAACTGCATGCAAATGTGATTGCTTTGGATTTGCTTAATATCTTGCACACAAACACACAGCAAACATGATATCTGCCCTGGAGGAGGTCAGATACATGAGTGAACCAATCATAGATCTGTATAAATGCTCATCTATATCCTCCCCCTCCAGATCTGCATGTAATGGTTTGTGCATCTCCACTGGTGTGCTTACAACCTTTGTTTCCTTGTATCCAAACCTAACCAGTATGTCATTAACATATTTGCTCTGATGTATGAAGATCCCATCTTTTTGCTGTTTCACTTGATGTCCTAGAAAGAAAGTTAATTCCTCCATAGAACTCATTTTAAACTTATCATGCATCAATGTTTCAAACTCCTTGCAAAGACTATCTCTTGTTGAACCAAAAATAATATCATCTACATAGATTTGAATTAGTAGGATATCATTCTTAATTCTTTTAATGAACAAAGTTTTGTCAATTGCACCCCTTTTGAATCCATTTACTATAGATACTCAGATAGTGTTTCATACCAGGCTCTTGGTGCCTAATGCAGGCTATAAAGGGATCTGTCCAATCTAAGAACCTTATCTGGATTCTTGGAATCTTCAAACCCTGGTGGTTAGCATCATAAACTTCTTCCCCAATAGTGCCATACAGAAAAAGCACTTTTGGCATCCATTTGGTACACCTTAAATCCCTTGAATGAAGCATATACCAAAAACAATCTGATTGCTTCTATTCTTGTCACGGGAGCAAATACTTCATCATAGTCAATTCCCTCTTTCGGAGAGTACCCCTGTGCTACTAACCTTGCCTTGTTTTTGACCACAATGCCCCTTTCATCCTTTTTGTTTCTAAATACGCACTTGGTACCAATTGCCCATTTTCCTTTGGGCAAATCAACTAAGGTCCACACCTCATGAATCTTGAATTGAAGCAACTCCTCCTGCATAGCTTCAATCCAACTTGGATCTTTTAAAGCCTCTCTAACTTTCTTTGGCTCCATCTGAGATAGGAAACAAGCATACAAAGAAGTATGAAATTCTCTTCAAGTGCTTTTGTTTGCTTCCTTGTTAGCATTGGAGTATTGATATCACCAATCACATTTTGCAATGGATGATCTCTATGAGCAATGTATTGTGAATTGGGTGACACCGATATCTCATATTCCAAGTTGTTGTAAATTAAATCAAGATCACAATCATCCTCATTACCCAGAATACTTGATACATCCCTTGTGATAGAATCCACTATTGGCCTTGTATTTGCAGAAAAATCACTTAAGTGGTTCTTAAGTTGTTTCTCTGGACTTCAATCATTCCTATCCATCTGTGCACTATCTTCCAAAAATGGCATATCTGGATATTCCCTGTGACAACTAATAGGACAGTTGTTTCTACGCATGATTTCTTTTTAGGAAACATTTTCCTTGATTGAATAAACTTGGTTTCCCGACAAAACAACTTTTATAGGAAATGTTTACTTGACTGTTAAACCTGTGTTTCATACAGCTACTTATATGGAAATGTTTACTTGGTTGTTAAACTGTATTTCCTGCAGCTATTATTAGGAAATGTTTATGATTAAACTTGTGTTTCCTAACACATCGACTGAATTATAGTAAGAATGACATTCTTACAGTAAAATAGGAAATGTTTTCTTTAATAAGAACATTTGTGTTTCCTGCTATACATATAAATATTATGTTTGTGTATATGAATGATTTATACAAAACTTGGTTTAACTACATTTATACTAAACCTGTGAATTCACTCAACATTCAATGTTGATGGTTTACTATGTTTTTCAAGGAATTAGGACTCAGGTACTTCTGCATGCATAAAGGACGTAGGCAACCTAGACTATTTATGATGCCACTTTTGGGACACTTGGATTTCCTTTGTATTACCAATTCCATTGGTTATACTTACGAAATCCCTCTTTTATAAACTCGTGTTTTGTAAACTTATGTTGTTCTACAACACCACTACTTGTACGACTTTATAAGTCCTACCCTTTTGTAATAACGTTTAAACTTATGGCATCTTAAATTAATATGTTCTGTATGATCATATGCTCTGATACAATAAATGCACTATTGTAATGTCAGTACCCCCGCTGTTAAAAAGCTTATTAAAATGCTTCCGCTAATTAACTAAAGCTTCCGCTAAACCATTAATAAACACGATTACCGATTTTGGGGGTGTGACAGAACTTGGTATCAGAGCCAGGTGGTTATAGAGAACTAGAAGTCTTTAAGTGACTGAAAACCTTAGAGACCTAGACTATAGCCTTGGCTAACACACTCATGCATCCATACCTTTGCATACGTCTAACACAACACACACAATTGCTTTTGTCACAGTTATGTCTAGGCAGTTTCTGATTTACATCTCAGAGTCAGAGGAGGAGCCTGACTATGCTAGTGATGACCCTTCTGAGGAGGTGTACCCACCCACATTTCCTAGAGCTACTTCAAATGGCACTATAGGCACTCCACCATCACCACCCACTGATCCCACTACTCGTATGTTAGGATCTACTTTCATGACGACTCGTCATTTTGGAGAGTCTTCACGTGGTCCTGGATTGTGTAGGACTGCTAGGATGAGCGTTAGATCCCCACCTGTGGGACCCTTGGCACCTCGTGACAAGGATCCGATGACTGAGGAGAGGGAGATACCTTGTGATCAGCAGTCATTGCAGAGGGCTAGAGTTCCGCATCTCGACTGGATGCCGCGTATACTACGCCACTGGAGGACACTTGAGAGGATTCCCTCCACTTTCGAGACTGGGAAGTCATCTCACTCATTGACACCTTTACATTTGACTGAGGAGCCTCTGGAGCTCACTGTCCCTACTGTAGTTGCAGTTGTCTGTACTCTTCTTGGATTTCATTATGGTACACAGGATTCTATCGGAGAGTTGCACACTGATGCCTCTCGACTGGACGGTGATGTGCTTACTATCTATGGACGTCTTGCCACTTCTGAGGTACACATTGAGATGGATCGAGAGTCAGCCGATGCGACTAGGGCACACCTGATTAGGCTTGAGAGACGTTTGAGGATAGTAGGTTCTGCAGTTGGAGTATGTGTACTGATGGCAGCTGTTAGGATGGTTGTAGGGATGTTTTTAGCATATTTCTATTAGATTCACCATGTCAGGACGGTATCTATGATGTATTAGGATTGTAGCTATGACGTAGTAGGGCAAAACTATTGACTAGATGGATGTATAGGTTAAATCCATCACATTTTGTAGATCATGTTTGATAGGATGGGTGTATTTTCTCTGTATTGTAAATCCCATCCTTGTACAAAACTTATGTAAAACCTTTTGACTTATATATGATATATAACTTATGTTTAGTTTACGTCACTGTGTACACTATGAGTGATATCAATTGGTGATTGATTATCATACTATATCTATATTTATCACATACTTTATGAGTGATGATTTGATTAGGGTATCTTACGAGTATTTCTTGTGTGTGATTAGGACTGAATCATGCCGTCTAAGCGTAGGAATACCCGGAACGTCCGAAGAAACCCTTCACCACCTCCTGCTGTTGAGGAGACAACCGAACAAATGGTCCACCGAAGGATTGCTGAAGCACTTGCTCAGTATGATACTGACCGAAACCGTAGCGACAAGGTCAGCGGTAGCAGAAATACTGAACCTATTGTATCTGACGGTAATCCTGAGAGCACCCAAAGAGGATGTTCGTACGAAACATTCCTAGCTTGCAAATCGAGCCCCTTTCGTGGTACTGAGGGTGCCATTGGAATCATTCATTGGATAGAGAAAATGGAGTCTGTGGTAGATATTAGCAACTGTGCTCGTGACTGCATGGTAAAGTATGCTACATGCACATTTTCTGATAAGGCATTGACATGGTGGAATGGCCAAGTTTAAGCACTTGGACGCACAACCGCCCACTCAATGACCTGGGAAACTTTGAAAACCATGGTCGTGGAAGAATTTTGTCCCAGCAGTGAGCTGCAGAAGATTGAGACTGAGCTCTGGGACATTACTATGGTTGGTACTGATATCACAGGATATACCACCAGATTTCAAGAACTGGCACGCCTTGTATCACACATGGTCACACCTGAGTACAAGCGCACTGAAAGGTATATCTGGCATTTGGTGCCACAGATTCGAAGCTTGGTGACTTCGTCGAATCCTGCCACCTTTAAGAGTGCTGTAGAACTAGCACATCGCTTGACAGATGAAGCAGTCAGAATGGGAACCCTTACTAAGAAAGCTGCTTCGGGAAAGGTTGAATCCAGCAGTGCTGATGCTGGAAAAGGAAAACGTAAGTGGAATGACCGTCAGGGTCAACAGAATAAGAAGCCGACTGGAACCACGAAATCTTACCTTGCCACTACTGCTGAACAAAAGACCTACTTGAGAAACAAGCCCAAGTGTGGCAAGTGTGAACGTCACCATGATGGTGATTGTATTTTCTGTGGGAAATGCAAACGCTGGGGGCATCTTGCCCAATACTGTAGATCGAACCCTACTACTCAAACAAATAGGGATCGAACAGCTAATGGATGTTTTGAATGTGGCGAGCAAGGTCATTTCCGAAACAAGTGCCCTAAACTTAACCACGGCAACCAAAACAATATGAACCGCAATGCAAACCCGAACAACAACAACCGTGGTAACACCAACAACCAACCAGCTCGAAGTCGTGCGTTTGTCATTGGAGCACAGGAGGCACACCAGGACCCCAACACTGTCACTGGTATGTTTCTAGTTAACAACCATTATGCCTCTGTGTTATTTGATTCAGGCGCCGATTTGAGTTTTGTGTCTACGGAATTTAGACCACTATTAGACATTAAATCCCGTAAACTAGACAACAAGTACACTTTAGAACTAGCCGATGGTAGGTTGATTGAATCAGGAGAAATAGTACCAGGATGTACTCTAACATTGGAGAGTCATCCTTTCAAAATAGACTTACTACCGGTTGAGTTGGGAAGCTTTGACATCGTAGTCGGTATGGACTGGTTGTCAAAGAATCGTGCAGAGATTGTTTGTTTTGATAAAATGGTACGTTTACCATTGTTGACTAGAGAAACCTTGGTGATACAAGGAGCTAAGAGGACGAGTGCCGTCAAAACGATTAATTGCTTGAAAGCCTGTAAATATCTCCGAAAGGGATATCCAGCATTCTTGGCACATGTTATAGAAAAGAGACCCGAGGAGCAAAGTTTAAGTGATATACCTGTAGTGCGAGACTATCCGGGAGTGTTTCCTGATGACCTTCTAGGATTATCACCTCCACGACAAGTCAAGTTTTGCATCGATCTAGTGCCCGGAGCTGCACCAATTGCTCGCTCACCTTATCGTCTAGCTCCATCAGAAATGCAAGAACTGTCTACACAGTTGCAGGAGCTCTTAGACTTAGGATTCATCCGACCGAGCTTTTCACCTTGGGGAGCTCCGGTTTTGTTTGTCAAGAAGAAGGATGGATCTATGCGGATGTGCATTGACTACCGAGAGCTGAATAAGGTAACTATTAAGAACCGATATCTGTTAGCTCGCATAGACGATCTGTTTGATCAGTTACAAGGATCAAGTTACTACTCGAAGATCGATCTTCGTTCTGGTTATCATCAACTGAAGGTCCGAGAAGAGGATGTACCAAAGACCGCGTTCAGGACTCGTTATGGTCATTATGAGTTCCTAGTCATGCCGTTTGGATTGACTAACGCGCCAGCAGTATTCAAAGATCTCATGAACCGAGTGTGCAAACCTTATCTTGATAAGTTTGTCATTGTGTTCATTGATGACATCCTGATTTACTCGAAAACGAAAGAGGATCACGAACAACACTTGAAACTGATCCTCCAACTACTCGAGAACGAGAAGTTATATGCTAAGTTCTCCAAATGTGAATTTTGAATTAGAGAGGTTCATTTCCTTGGTCACGTGATAAATGATAAAGGAATTCATGTGGACCCGTCCAAAATAGAGGCGATCAAAAACTGGGAAGCTCCAAGGACCCCAACCGAGATTCGACAATTTCTTGGTTTAGCTGGCTATTACCGGAGATTTATCAAAAACTTTTCCAAAATAGCCCAGTCACTCACCACCTTAACTCAAAAGGATAAGAAATTCGAATGGGGCGAAAAACAAGAAAACGCCTTCCAGCTGTTGAAACAAAAGTTGAGCACCGCACCAATCTTATCTTTACCTGAGGGAACAGAGAACTTCATCGTTTACTGTGATGCCTCACATCAAGGATTAGGTTGTTTCCTCATGCAAAACGACAAAGTTATTGCTTATGCATCTCGTCAATTGAAGATTCACGAGAAAAATTATACAACTCATGACTTAGAGTTGGGAGCAGTCATTTTTGCACTCAAGATCTGGAGACACTACCTATATGGTACAAAGTTTACGATTTTCACCGATCAAAAGAGTCTACAACACATATTCGACCAAAAAGAACTCAACATGCGACAGAGACGTTGGGTCGAATTGCTGAACGATTACGACTGTGAGATTAAGTACCATCCGGGCAAGGCTAATGTAGTAGCGTATACCCTGAGTCGTAAAGAGAATGTTAAACCTCGCAGAGTTCGAGCTTTGGTATTAACAATCTACTCAAATCTTATTACTCAAATTCGTGAGGCGCAACGAATAGCTTTCACCGAACGCATGAAAGACGAATTCCTGAGGGGAATGGAGAAACAACTCGAAACCAAAGAAAATGGAGTTTTATACTTCATGAATCGAATTTGGGTACCGTACGATGATGAACTACGCAAACTGATTTTGGACGAAGCTCACAAGTCCAACTACTCGATTCATCCTGGTGCAGATAAGATGTACCAAGATGTGAAAAGTTTCTATTGGTGGCCAAACATGAAAAGAGACATCGCTACTTATGTCAGCAAGTGTCTAACTTGTTCAAAGGTCAAGGTTGAGTATCAAAAACCTTCAGGACTTTTGCAATAACCAGAAATGCCAAAATGGAAATGGGAGCACATAACGATGGACTTCATCACAAAACTACCAAAGACATCAACTGGAGTTGATTCAATATGGGTGATTGTCGATCGATTGACGAAATCAGCTCACTTCATTGCTATCAAAGAATCTGACAAACTAGAGAAACTGGCAAAGATCTATATCAAAGAGGTCGTTTCCCGACACAGTGTACCATTGTCCATTATATCTGATAGAGATAGCAGATACACATCTCGATTCTGGCAATCGCTACAACAGGCGTTAGGTACTCGACTCGACATGAGTACGGCCTATCATCCACAAACTGATGGCCATAGTGAACGAACGATTCAAACGCTCAAGGACTTATTGAGAGCGTGTGTGATTGACTTTGGAGGAAACTGGGATACTCATCTCCCATTATCCGAATTCTCCTATAACAACAGTTATCACACCAGCATACAGATGGCTCAATTTGAAGCACTGTATGGACGCAAATGCCGATCACCACTCTGTTGGGCAGAGTTGGGTGACAGACAACTATCCGGACCAGAGCTTGTCCAGGAAACCACGGACAAGATATCTCAAGTACTCAACCGATTGAAAACGGCGAGAGACAGACAAAAGGGTTACGCCGATAACCATCGTAAACCTCTTGAGTTTCAAGTAGGAGACAAGGTCCTACTCAAAGTATCGCCCTGGAAAGGGGTAACACGATTTGGCAAACGAGGAAAACTTAGCCCGCGATATGTTGGACCTTTTGAAATCCTTGCGAGGATTGGTCCTGTCGCTTACAAACTAAAGTTGCCACAAGAGCTTAGTAGCATTCACGACACTTTTCATATGTGTAACTTGAAGAAGTGTCTTTCCGATGAAACACTTATCATCCCTCCTGACGAAGTCTTTATCAACTCAAAACTTAACTTTGTGGAGGAACCTATCGAAGTAACCGATACAAAAACACAGAAACTCCGACACAAACGAATCAAACTTGTCAAGATTCGTTGGAACTCGAAACATGACCCGGAGTTTACTTGGGAACGCGAGGATGAGATACAAAAGAAATACCCTCACCTGTTTGAACAAACGCCAGTCACGAAAAACTCAACTTAAATCTCGGGACGAGATTTCGCTAACGGGGGGAGAATGTGACAATCCTCCATTTAGGGTATTAATCATTTCTTAATTGCATGCATTACCTAGAGTGATTCCCTGATTAGTGAATTCAAAACGATTTTATGTGTTAAGTTTGTGAAACTTACTAAGTGATACGTGATGTATTAGATTCGTAGTTATATATATATATATATATATATATATATATATATATAATTACGTACGAAATGAACGTATTAAACTCGACAAATTAAATACAACAAAGTTGGTGATACAAAATAATTAATAATTCGAAAATTATTAATTACAAATATTATTAACTTATATTATTGAAATAATATACGATATTATACGTTTTATATTAAACGTGACGAGCGCGTCATACACGAACAGAAACAATTATAAAACGTACCTAAAGGTCGAAAATAATAAAAGTATTTATTTTCCCGTTCCTGTTTTAGTATTTGGAACATTACCTTAAAATATAAATTCCAAATTCAACCGAAACCTGGCACGCAGTTTAACTGTACAGTCCCACTACGGCGAATAATTTTATTAATAATTTTAAATAAAATTATTTCATTTTTGTATTTATCAATTTCAAAGTTTAAAATAAAATTTAAAAAAATGAATAATTGAGTGGGACACGGGGTACAAATAACTGGACCCGTACACGGAATTAACGGGTTAAAAACCTACACTAATACTTATGTTGAAAATATCTGGGCGACCCAAAATTTCATCACCTTACTTCCCTTTGAAAATTTAGAACCAAACCTCATTCTATATACATTCTCACCTACATTTGATCACCAATAATTCACTTCACCAAAATTGTTTAATCTGAGTTTGTGTGTGTGTCGAGCAAGAACAAAGAGCATAAGACAAATTCATCTCCATTGCATCATCTTCATTTGTGATCAACATCATCAAAATCAAAATCTTTGTAAGGTTCAAAAACTATGTATCTTCATGCTATTTGATCATATAATTTTGATTTGTATGTTGTTAGTATGTATGTAAACAAACTATAGTAGTGAATTATATAAAAAGAATTGATGATTAGTAGTGTACAAAAACTTGAGATGAAACACCCAAACATATACATATATACATTTACAGACCAAGAACAGGGGACGAACACAGACTAACCGGGCTAGGAACCAAACCGATCGGTTGGTTTTAACCAGCCGATCGGCTGGATTCAATGAGCCGATCGGCTCATCACTTTTAGCCGATCGGCTAAGGTGTTTTCGAGCCGAACGGTTTGTTAAACTTTTACCCGATCGGCTAGGCTGTCTGTGTACTGACTTTTTCGATGCGTTTAATTAATACACTGTCGATACATATATTTCGTAGTACAAATACATTAACGAGTATGAAATACAAATACTAAAAAGTTATAAAAGTTATAAAATTTTAAGATACAAAGTTTGGTACAAATTGTACACGACCGCAGGACATTATTTTGACACGGACAATTAATAATATAACTTTTTGGGCCTAACGGGCCGAATCTAAGTGGGCCAAAATGACTTGTTAAACGTATTTGGGTCAAATTATTTTGGGCCACACATATTTGGGGCAAACTAATTGGGCCAAGCCCAACGGGCTACGTGATTCCAAAACACAAACTTAAACCTAATTATATTTATGTGACGAGTTAAACGGGACAAATGAGATTAGTAACACGACAAATGGGTTATATATCTATAGTCGACGAATTATAATTTATATATATAGTTATATAAATGAACCACGACAATCGTGTTAAACAAAGTTATTTTTATAACTACTATAATTATGTTTCGTAAACATGATCAACAACGACGACAATTACATATATATATATATATATATATATATATATATATATATATATATATATATATACGCGACTATTATAATATACGTATAAATATATATAATCATTGACGACAGATAACATATATATATTAGAATATATATTCAACTAATAAGTATATGTAAATATATACTTGTACGCAACGATCATTTCAACGCAAATATCACCAACAACTAAAATGTTATAAACATTTCAACTTAACGATTAGTCAATATACTTATGCAAAGTATATTTAATTGTGTCTAGGTATTTGAGAGGCATGCTCGGACTACTGTATTACTAGCTGAAGACTTGCTACACGTGAGTTCACAGCCCCTATCTTTAACTTGTTTTAAATGCTTTTAAAACCAGGGGTGGAAAACATAGAACTATGTGCTATAACATAATACTTGTTTATATAATTGCTTGACATGCTTTTATATCGATTTGATTTGTATAAATGCTTATTGCTTTATAAATCAACTGTTAACTATATGAAACGTTTTCACAACTTTTTGGGAATAAGACAACGAATCTTGGTACGATCCTAGGTTTACGTGAGGTAGTTGTAGTGCACATAAGTCCCAGTGCTTGCAACCTATAACCATTAGCTAGGTGACTCCAGCCACTGAGTATACAGATAGTACTATCGATTTGACAAACCTCCCACTGATATAACTCGTTGGTCATTCCAACCACACGACAGCAGTCGTAACGAGGAGTGTATACTTACCGTGTTCCTGAGGCAACAACATCCACTAGTCATGGTTTGGTTATAGTACTAGGAGTCGTTACTTTAACTTTGAAGGTGTCGCTCACCTTAGAGGGATCAAAGTCTATATTTCCCACATAAACTAAACAACTAAACTACAACTTGATTTGGGAAAGGTATTCCCTGTGACAACTAATAGGACAGGTGTTCCTACGCATGATTTCTTTTTAGGAAATGTTTACCTTGATTGGATAAACTTGGTTTCCCTACAAAACAACTTTTATAGGAAATGTTTACTTGACTGTTAAACCTGTGTTTCCTATAGCTACTTATATGGAAATGTTTACTTGGTTGTTAAACTGTATTTCCTGCAACTATTATTAGGAAATGTTTATGATTAAACTTGTGTTTCCTAACACATCGACTGAATTGTAGTAAGAATGATATTCTTACAGTAAAATAGGAAATGTTTTCTTTAATAAGAACACTTGTGTTTCCTGCTATACATATAAACATTATGTTTGTGTACATGAATGATTTACACAAAACTTGGTTTAACTACATTTATACTAAACCTGTGAATTCACTCAACATTCAATGTTGACGGTTTACTATGTTTTTCAGGGAATTAGGACTCAGGTACTTTTGCATGCATAAAGGACGTAGGCAACCCAGACTATTTATGATGCCACTTTTGGGACACTTGGATTTTCTTTGTATTACCAATTCCATTGGTTATACTTACGAAATCCCTCTTTTATAAACTCGTGTTTTGTAAACTTATGTTGTTCTACAACACCACTACTTGTACGACTTTATAAGTCGTACCCTTTTGTAATAATGTTTAAACTTATGGCACCTTAAATTAATATGTTCAGTATGATCATATGCTCTGATACAATGAATGCACTATTGTAACGTCAGCACCCCCGCTGTTAAAACGCTTATTAAAATGCTTCCGCTAATAAACAAATGCTTTCGCTAATCAACTAAAGCTTCCGCTAAACCATTAATAAACACGATTACCGATTTTGGGGGTGTGACAGCTACCTCAGATTACCGCTAAACCATTAATAAACACGATTACCGCTAAACCATTAATAAACACGATTACCGCTAAACCATTCGATGACAAACGCCTTGATGAACTGGCATCCTCTCCTGGGTCCAACGTAACCCATCCGATTCAGTGCACCCTCATTAAAGTCCAAGGGAAACACTGTCGGGCCAGCTTCGTGCGCAACTGTGCCCAGATGTAAAATCTACCTCAGATCCGCATCAGTGAAAGTGACCGGTCGATTGTTGACCCTCGCCTGAATAACCGGAGGGTTGACCGTCGAATCTAGCTGGATATTCTCGCAATACTGGGAAAATATGTCTCTAGAGATAGGCATCGACTCAGTAATGGTATATCTAATCCTTGATCGTGCCAAAAATGTGAGAATCTGAGTGAATCTGTCAGCACCCTGAGCGTTGACATCGAAATCCACAAGTAAGTTGTCGGTCTTTGCAAACGTACTAACCATGTCTTTAAGAATTACAAAAATGTCAAGAAATTTGTTTAGCTTATCGAACAATAATAAATTTTAAACTATTATATTTTGTGAACACTTACGATCATCAAACATCTAAGTTCCAAATTAATTAATTTATATAATCTACGAAATGTAATTGAGCGATTAAGTAAACACATAACTTAACTAACAATTTTATTCATTAATTATATATACCAAGTCGATAAGTCTAGCATTATTTAACCTGTAACTAGTTAAAGTCTCAAGTCAAATATTATGCATAAGATAGAATATTTAACTTGTTACGTTTTAAGGTCGTAAGTGTAATATATAAAAATTGTATATAAGATGTTACTATTAAAAGCCACAAGTATAATTCACTTAAATAATTGTAATTAACTTATAAATGTAAGGCTCTTAAGTTTAAAACGATTGTTACTTATAACTTAAAAGTTGAAAGTAAAAAATGTATACAATTCGTGTTTAACTAGTTACACTAAAAGTCTCAAGTCTAAAACGAATAGGGTATCAAGTCTCAACTTGCAACTCAATTCATCAGCAGGTCGGTCGGCTCGCAAGTCGAATCACAGACAGTTCACTTCGTAATTGAATTCATTTCGCAACTCAAGTTGCAACTCAATTCGCAACTCAATCAACTCGCTAACCAAGTCAAGTCGCAGGTCAACTCGTATGTCAATCTGCAAACCAACTCAGTCCGCAAGTCAACGAGTCAACGTATCTAAGTTCGACTCGCAATGTCAACTCGCAACGCAGATCAGTGAACTGAGTTTAGACTCAGTCGCAGTTCTTGCTGCCGTCGCGAAGTGAAACATAATCGATGAATTGAGCGAGGTTTGATGCAATCAATCATTCCATTTATATACTATATGTGGTGATTAACATAAACCCTAAGGTTTATTGTTATAATAATCAAGGCATCTTTATAAATCGATGGAACTTGTATCCGAAACCCTCAAAATATATAATGGACGATTATGCATTAAATACTTGATGAAATCAAGTGTAAGATACCTAAAAAGATTTGCAATATAAAGATGTATAAGATTCTCGGAGTAAAAATTCGTTCCTTGTCTACAAAATGTCAAAAATCAAATGAAAACCAATATCGGTTCTCGTCGCAGAAAGGTGAGATTGCAGGTGATTCTACTCGGTTTGCAGGAAAGTGTGGGAAGTGAGGTTTGACTCGTTGACCTGGTTCCTTTTATACCCTAGACTCGATTCGCAATTTTGACTGGTCTACGTCACATTCCTGACCGAAAACGCGAATTTAGTACTTAGAATAAATTGAAACTTATTAATATCTTACAACTCAAGATAAAATTTGTTTCCCACTTATTTTGTTACGATTGTTCAATACGGATCACAGTATAATTTAATTCCAAAGGGTAATAACTATAAAAATAAAACTTTATTTAAATTACAAAGCTAAAAATAAAATGAAATAAACAGATAATCAACAAACTAACAGTGGTATCTAGTACCATTTTATTAATTAATCAACTTAACTAAAAAATTACAAATGAAACTAAAAATTACATAATTTTGAATGAATAATGAATTTATCTGCTTTGGGATCATATTAGGAAGAATAAGCAACACTTAATTAATTAAAACAAGTCTAAGAAGATTGTTAGTATACATACCTCATGAAATTCACATAAGTGACAACTTAAATAAATGTTTACTTATATTTATAAAATTATAACTTACTTACCTATATCCACAGGAAATAAAACAATGTTTAAAAAACAACTTAAAATTTATTAATGATAATATAACTAGACAGTTCAAGATGATTACTGATATTATGATCCACGTAAACAACTTATACCCAATATCTGAGCAAATATATTATTGTTACTATGAATATTAACCAGTGTGTTCCATTATATGACATACTGTGAAATGCAAGTAAAATACATATCGCTGTATCTTTTATATACAAGGTAGATGTTACTAAATGATATGATATTCTTTAGACAACTTATAACATATACTTGTATCTTAAATTTAGACAAACATCAAACTTATGATGAAAATCAAAGTGGTCCAGATCTGTACTCACGTACAACAGAGGCACTCTTAGTATTAACAACATAGGGTTTAGACTATTGTCCTAACTAACAGCTTCAGGTCTATACTCACGTACAACAGAGAAATCATTAGTTAAGCTAGTTATCATATTAAAACTATTTGTCTATTTTATGCAATTATCAACGTATGATAACAGTGTATGGCTAAACTATCATTCAACAATTAGGACTTATGTCATACGTCGTATAACAAAGCACACAAGCTAATAATCATGAAAATTAGAACTTCTTAATACTCATAAATTATAGCATAAATTGCCTAGCAGTACATCATATAATGAAGCTACCTAGATTTAAGTTATTCTTAGGAAGTGATTCACAAAAATCAAATTATAACATGTAGAATAAGGTGTATAATAATAAGAATATAAGTAAAGTCCTGTCATTTATATGAACCTACTAACACATCAACCTTAGGACTTATAGTTATTATCATTTAACTTATTATCCTAATGTACTATTGATATAACGTAAAAAGTCATATTTTTACATACATATTTCAGCATTTTTTGAACTAAACTTTGGTGAAAATGTTTCAAAATAATCAATCACTAAGGTGGTCTAGCAATAAAAATCGGTAAAAATGTCCAAATAACACGCAAAACGAGGTAAATATAGTCACCTTAAATATTCCCTTCTTAATTATATTATGGAAATAGATCTTAATTCATATTTCATAAATCCATATTTCATAAATCCATATAGAAAAATACCAGTCGGAGGTGAAAGAATCATGGAAAACGGGTGAAGAACGAAGAAGATAAAGCGCTTACACTACAACCGATCGTCATCCGGAACACGCAAAAGCTATCCACCTTCAAAATTGGCAAACACGGTATCACTAGAAGCGTAAAAAAAATGAATCCAACGGCGTAAGAAACAAGTAAAACGGATTTCGAACGAAGAAGAAACGGGCGAAACAAGCAACAAACGGAGCGAGCGGGAGACAAAAACCAACCCCTCCTAGGTGCCGTATATGGCACCTTAAGGGCCGTATACGGCCCCGCTAGGGCCGTTTTATCTTTTTTTTGCTTCATAATTGGTACCCAAGGGCCAATTGACCCCCCCTAGTGCTTGCTACCCCCCGTTTGAGCGTAAATGCTTGTTTCTTGTGCTTTGTGGCTTATACCAAGTTTCCACCTCTATAACTATAAATAGACCTCACCTTCTCACCATTTCATTCATCCCTCTCATTCATAACTTCTTTCTATCTCTCTAAAAATCACTCTCTCTCTAGGTTTTCTTTAGTTGTTTCTCTTTCTAGGTTTTCTCTATAGTTATTCTCTCTAGTTTCTTGCTAGGGTTTTAAACCCTTGGACTAGTGAGATGATTAGGGAGGGAAACCTTTTCTTTTCTTTTAGATTAATTATGTGGTTAATTAGTAGAGGCTAGCTTATGTAATGATTGGATATAATACGAAGAAATACAAGTGTTATTCTGCTAGTAATTCGTATCGGTATTTTCTATCCTTTCTATTTTTAATTTGTCATATTGTTCTTGTTTGATGTATGTGTGATTTGACTCAAAAAGTCATGTTTTTAAGTACTTATTTCCGCACTTTTTGGACTATTCTTTGGTGAAAATATTTCAAAACAATCATTTATCATCAAAAATCACCAAGGTAGTCTAAATATGAGCGTTGCTACAAAAATCAACTAAAACATCTAATTTACACGCAAACCGAGGCAAAAACAATCACCTTAAAAATTCCATTCTTGATTATCCTATCAAGTTAGATATTAATGCATATTTTATGATTCAATAGGAAAATCCAAGATTGGAGGTGAAAGAATCAAGAGAAACAGGTAAAGAATGAAGAAGATGTGCAGTCTAGAAGCCCGCCGATCATCATCCGGAACATGCAAAAGTCAAACACCTCCAAATTTGACAAAATTAGTATCATTAGAAGCGTAACGGAAAAACGAATACAACGGCGCAAGAATCAAGCAAAACGGACTCCAAACGAAGAAGATACGGACGAACCAAGCAACCGAGAAGTTAGTATACAGCAAATGGAGCACCAACCCCCCCCCCCTGGGCACCTAGGTACCGTATACGGTACCCTAGGTGCCATATACGGCGCTTAGGGTGCCGTATATGGGGGTGTTTTCCTTGATGGGTGTCGTTTGACCCCCCTGGCCAGCTTGCTCCGTATGCTGCTTAGATGCTTGTATTTGATGCTTCAAGACTTGTACCAAGGCTTTCACCTTTCTCCTATAAATACCAAGCTTCATTTCACATTTCAAAACACACCTTACATACCTCTCTCTCTCTCTAGCACTACTCTTAGAAGTTAGAGGAGAATTGTTCTTGTAGTTAATATAGTTAGTTCTTCTCTCTAGTTTCTCTCTCTAGAGAACTAGAGAGATATAATTTAGCGGTTAGAGCTAGAGGAAAGTTGTAATTGGGTAATCAAGCTGTAGCAAGATTATTCAAGTCAGACTGTTGTAATCCTTAGTATTACTCTTCTAATTCGGTGATATTATCTTACTCTCTTACCGTTATAATGTCTGCTTTATATGTTATTTCAGTACGATCTATGATTATTGCCATGCTGATTAGCTAGATTAATATGTGATTGTTGAAATGTTGATGTTAGGATTAGGGATGATGTTTAATTAATATATCTTATATATGATTGGTAGTTGTTATGCTGCATACATGTTTAGACTTATCCTGGATATAGACTTAATTAATCACCCTTTCTGGTCTCTCACGTGACTGTTGCCTTAGGATAGGATCTGATCAACCCTAACTACGAATACACAGTTATCTCCTGTTTGTATGAAACTGTGGGATCTCCGTAACACGGCTGAATACTTGGTATAGCGTTGGAAATACCACTGGTAGAGTACAAATACGTGGAAGCCAAGGAAATGCCGATGGTTTATCTCACCGTGGATTACCTGGAAGCAACCCTTCCAGACATGGGTCTAGGTCCTGTTAAGCCGTGAAAATGCTATAGTACACCGTTAAACTACCTCTGGTTATAAAGTTGTGTAAGATACATTAGGTCTTTAAAACACCATAGATATACCTAGGGTTAGAGTACTGTGGAAAATAAGGATACTATACACTGTAAACATGCCTAGGGATGAACGACCGAAGGCAAGGGAGGGTCTAATCCATGACGGAAGTATTAGAACTAAAACAGATAAAATATGAGTTAGGAAATGAAAGCAAGGATGCCGGCTGTGTTCCCAGATGCATAAAACCCCTAATCTCTACTTAACTGATAGTTTAACTTATTCAGCATACAACCAGTATTACTCTGTTAAAATTGGATAGACATAGGTGTTAAGAAAAGTCAGTGTTGTGGACTGTCGCCTTATTCCTTAACTCCATTTAGAGAGTCGCTTGGTCTCCGAAAGAGACGGTGAGGTGGGTCTGAAGATAGTCCCATCTGATCAGAATCAGGATAGCCTAGGATTCAGTGACATATGTTTTAGGGTTACACCTAGACGTAGGGTCCTAGTGTTTACACCGACTGTTTAGAAGATTCTTAGCTAAAGTAATCACCTATCATCAATATAATATCATCCTGAAACCCTAATCGTCGAAGTTTCAGCAATCACTCTCTACCTGCTGCTTATATTCTCATTTACTTTCCTGCATTTTAATTCTTGTCTTTTGATTAGATTAGATAAAACCAAACCCATACCTACCTTGTTTCTAAACCCATCCTATTGTCAAGTTATCTTTGGTAGGTTCCAATTCAATTCAATTCGTTCCGATTTTGGATGACACTCGAGTTATACTTGCCACCTTACCTACAAGGTAGGTAGCTAGCATAGTTTGAGCCCAGCAAAATATAAATTTTAAAACTTCCACCGTCGCTCACCTCTGTTGCGGTCGGACCAACGACCGGGGTAAAACCCGATCGACGGACGGGGTGACGACAAGTTTTTGGCGCCGTTGCCGGGAATCGGTTTCATCACGAATTGAATTCTGCCTTAGATAATTAACTTTAGGAGATCCTTCCTTAAGATTATCATTACTTAGGAAGTTAATTGCTTATTAGATTAGATAACTTAGTTCTTAAAACCCTAGAAAATACATAAAATTTAGAAAATGGAAAACCCTAATTCTCCTTCAAACCCCATCTCTCCTCTCAATCAAATGTTGTTGGATGAGATGATGGCTTTGGTAGATACGGAATTCTTTGACTGTCCAGAGTATGAGTCAAACTCCCCTGACGTTAGAGAAGTCTGTGTTAACCATGAAGTTGAGAACCCAAAAATATCGAGCTTAGACTTAGGTTTTGATGAATCTCAGCAGAAGATTCCAGCTTCCGTTACTATTGCTTTAAGTGGTCAACCCACACTTGACCCTGAGATTTTGTCAATCTTGTCTAGGTATCCGCACTATATTAGACCTGCTACTTTACCTGATGATGAACCATTTGGAATCGAAGTGTTCTCACCCATGCCTTGGATGGATTTGAATGAACGTCTTCACTGTTTAGATGAATACTTTGAGTACGATCTCCCAGATATTTTGTGAGCCCACCCCATTACTCTTTATTCAAGTGTAGTTGAGGAAGAGCGTCTCTAATATTAGGTTGAGAGTGAACTTAGGATAGAAACACCAACCCGATTAAACACTGAATCTAGGAATCATCTACTCGAATCAAAAACCGACCTTCACTTAGGAAATTCTCTAAAGCCCAACAGGAGGATAGATATTTATGCCAACTTTCTAAAAGACCTTAAGATATCTGATTTTCCATTTATATGTGAGCAGAGAAAGACCTTTGTTGAAATTGATAGGATAATTAGACTTCTCCGTGCTAACCACAGTAGAAAAGACGAGCTATTGTTAAAATCAAAGTTAGATCTTTTAAAGGATTTACTTACCAGCACTGATTATTCCTCTATTTCACAACCTAGGATAAATCGTTATGTTGCGGCCCTGATTTACGAGCTTGAATTTTGGATAAGAAGAAGCCCTATCAAGTCTGTCTTGGTTCTTAGTGATATTCCATTATTTGTTGATCCTGCTACTTATTTAACTAACGAGCTTAGAGCTATTTTTCCCGAATCAACTGAGGAAGCCATGGACGCTGCTTTCTTTGCAAAAAGGAAACAGATCCATATCCAGATGATCCAGTTATTCCAAAAAACCAAATTTCCGTTTACTAACCAAGAGAAGATTTATATCAAAGAGCTTTCGCAAGCAGTTCACACTACTTACGGAAATCCTGATTCTTCTGAGGAAACGGAATTTGTGGATTTACTTTCAAAACTGCTCTATGATCTTTCTTATCTAGATACAGGATTTAGGGATGGCATTTCAAACCAGAAAAAGGTGAAATGGGAATTTAATCGTTTTGTCGATGCATTGTTACAACTCAGTCAGGAAGAGCGAGAATTCTTAACAGAATTTGAACGGTATTACATAAACCCTGCTGATTTAGTTTACTATGTTATCCGAGCTCTCCGAGGTACGTTTATTTCCCGCTATACCTTGTCTCTATCCGAAGCATCAACCGTACCCAAAAGTGTCATCTCGGACACTATCCGGTAAAACAGTAAGTCTGGTATGGACGAGCTTTCGTCTTTAACAAAGCGCTCTTGGGAGGCACCCCAAGCTTATCTAGGTTAACTAATATTAGTTAGTGTTAGTTTTAGTTTAAATTAATTTATCGTTTTTTAAAACAAGAAAACGTTCTTTAAACTTTAAACTCGCGCGATTCGCGTAAGTTCAAACTTTTCAGAAAAATTTAACGAAGTTTGAAATTTTAAAATTTTGGTAAATCGATTATGAATTGTTTTAAAAAGTTTAAAGTACACAAAAATATTGTTTCGTTTTAAAATAAACTCGTTTTGTTTAAACGCAAAGATCTTTCCGCGCGCAATTTAAATCATAATTTTAATTCGCGAAAATTTCTTATAAAGTTTCGTATTTACTTTTGGTTACTTTATTAAAAATCTTGAAACCATTCGAAAACCAATCGTACGTATCGTATCTTTCGTGTTTTAAGTCAAAACGTATTTAAACCAAGAGGAAGGGACTCATTACCAAACAAAAAGTCAAATTTGGTCAATTTTCTCTCCCCCTTCTTCCCCAAAACCGTCGGCCCATCACCACCATCACCAAACCCTCATTTTTCCACCATTTTTGATGATTCAAAGCTTCAAGTTCTTCATTTTATCATCTCTCTTGCATACAGAACATCATTTCATCACTTGCAATGTAATTTCTAACTCAAATCTTTAAATTTCAATAACTTTTACAAAGTTAGGGTTTCAACTCTTGATCTATTAATTACATGGTGAGAGTTTGTGTTTTATGGTTCAAAAGTGTTCTTGCATAGTTGCTTAACATGATTCCATGCTTGATTGAGTAGATTACTTGATAATTTATGACTTTGATCTTCAAGTGTTAACTTTATTTTGACTTTTGGGGTCAAAGTTGCTTGATTTGTTGACTTTTGATAACTAGTAGCTTGTTTTGACTTTATAAACATGATTACATGATTGCTAGTTCATTGTGAATGATTCTTAGGATTATTGAAAGTTAAAGTAGGCATGTTGTGATTAAAATTTACCAAGTATCATACTTTATTTTAAAATCTTCAATTTTTAAATGATGCTTGTGTTAATTAAATCATGAGAAGTTTCTTAGATTTTAAATAAACCCTTAGTTAGCTTTTGGTCCTTGATTATTTTAATTATTCACCACTTTAATCAATAAAGTATTGAATATTTTAAATATGACCATCACACGTAAGCTACCGTCATTCATTTATCAAAATCTTTAAATCTTGCAAAATCATTAAAAGTAACCGGATAAGTTAACACGTTTCTTCAACCACATGGTATTTGCATGAATAAATTGGTTTATGCTCTTTTATTGGTTTACTTGATATATTTGAGGTAATTACATGGTTCTTACAAAATCTCATGCTCACTTAGATTGAGTTACCATAAATGAAAGTAGGAATAATTACTAGTTACTTAAAATGACAAGTTTACTTGGATTAAGTAATAGTATTATTGTTGCTTTAATGCCCTTGGAATAGGTTAGACACTAATGATATTGAAAAATGCGGATTGTGGATTGGTTAGGCCTAGGTTTAGTTTAAAATAAATTGCAGATTTATTCATATTTTAAAGCCTACACTTCCAATTTTTGTTTAAAATTTGGAAATGTATTTAGCAATTTGTTATGATTTATGCATCTCATTTTCTTGTCAACAGATGGATCTATCAAACCCTTCATTGAGGAAGCTTGCTTCATCCCCCGAAAATATGGACGGAATTGAGAAATGGATGGGACGATACTCAGGGTCAAATAGAGTTATCATTTGGCCGGATATGAGACACTTGGGTATTAGGGATGAGTTGGAAGATTTGATTAAGTATGATACAGATGGCGAGGAACATGCTGCATTTTTCCATCTTTTCTCCATTGATGAGGCTATATACCATGAGGTCGTCACTGAGTTTATGATTACATACGAGTTCCGAGAGAGGTTGGAGATCACTGATAAGAAGATCGCTTTTCGGTATCGTGGGAAGAAGTATCGTATGACAGTGGGAGATTTCGGGGTATACCTTGGCCTTTACACACGATTACAGGCTAGTTCTGATTGGTTCACCAGCAGTTTCCAGTCTATCTCCAGTCTACTGTCACGGGATCATAAGGAGATATGGAGGGATTTGACGGGGACAAATTTCAGGAGTGGAGTGAAAGATTCACTCATGACCCGACCAGCTCATCATACTCTTCACAAGCTCCTGTGCTTTACTATCTTTCGGAAGAGAACCTGAATATCGCATACATCATTGCGGATAGATTGTGGAAGGAGAAGAGAGAGGATAGACGCCACGTATTCATGGGAGCCATTATCACGAGATTGTTAGTTGGAATGGGAGTTCTCACTGACCGCCACCATGAGGATTACACCCATCACGCTAGTTCGCAGCCGTTCGATCTCGAGTACTGCAAACTGATCAGGATGATTGATGAGGGGCCTGACAGACAGTGCTTGTGGTATCAGACTCGGCAGCCCATTCTTGGATGCTTCATGACCAGGAGGCGCGAGACTACAGAGGAAAGAGATGTTGGTCCCCAGCTATAGATACCAGTAGCAGCAGAGATACCCGAGCCAACACGAGGAGCAGAGACACCATCACAGCCCACTCAGGCTGTTGTTCATCATTCAGATCTGGTCACTCCTCTTACTCAGTACTATCTATTACATGCTTTACAGGTTCTTCGTGATCGGCAGGTTCTAACAGCTAGGAGACATGGTACCCCTGAGCCTGATCACTTCCTATACAGATGTGGACCACCACCACCACGCACTACCCATACCACCACTCACCCATATACTACCACTCACCCATACACTACATTCTCTCCATCACATCCACATACCTCCACTCAGCCACCACATCCACATAGACGCCCTCGCACACCTACCACCTACTCCGCACCACTACCCACTCATAGATCTACATCTGGTACAACTAGGGTCTACTCAATTCACGTACCATCACCAGCCCATCAACAGGCATCATTTCCTCATCCTACTGTACCCCCTCCGACTCATGACCAGCAGCCAGAAGCTAGCACATCATTTAGACCAAATTTACTCTACATTGGCACCGATGCACTTTTCACTGGTAGCATCGGCCCTTACTTGGATTTGGGCCCCATCTTTTCAGATCAGGTTCCTACTGAGAGCACTTTCAGGCAGCTTTACCTGGATATGTTACAAACGGTAGGTGTTACCATAGAGGACATGCTCCCACTTGGTTATGATGATGTGATGTCACTTCCAGCGATGACTCTCAGACAGATACTGATTCAGAAGGGATTACTCCCTCCAGATGAGCAGAGAGTATCCAGTAGACAACAGTCAGTCGCAGGACCTCCACATACCTGCAGAGGATCCTCCATTCTAGACTATTTATCTTTTGACTTATATTTCATATTACTGACTTTTGTATTGTATTGATCTCTATCTTGCACTTGGTTAAACTTTTCGGGATATTTGTCAACCTTGATGGTTGAAACTTTATTATTATATTTCGTTTATCATAGTTACTTATTATGTTTGTTTCTTTATTTAGAATATGTGATTGAATGTGTAATGATGAATGAGCAAGAAACCACATGAGATGACAAGCTTTCAAGAAAAGGAACCGTGGAGTCAAAGGCAGACAACTAAGGAATTCACAACTGCGGACCGCGGAACTTACACACATCTTGGGAGAGGAGCTTTGGTCTATCTTCTTCTGAAACTCGTGCATGCACCGCAAACTCTTCAAAGATCTAAGTGTGGGATTTCAACCCACACCACATGACATCTTAGCAAAAATCATCTTCAAAATCTTAAAATCACAAAACTGTGAAATTCATTTCCACTTACATTATGGATCGACTCTTAGCTAAGCATGAATGGGAAGCGCTGAGCACCAGAAAAGGACATGCGGAGCTGAATCACTCTTAATGAAGATCTTCGAATTCTCAGCTTTTGCCTCTAAACGTTAAAATCGTCATCTGGGGAGTTTCTTACCTTTCACTTTGTTTTCATAAATTGATTCATTCTGTTAGCTTAGGAATGCAAAGTAATTTATACTCTATCCTAAACTTATCACTAAGTGTGGGATTCCATCCCAAACAAAACATTTGAGAAACATTTTCTATATGTTCAAACTCTAAATGTGGGATTGTACTTGCAATACAATCTCAACTAAAGAGAACATTAGGGACAATGTTCCTCTAAGTGTGGGATAGTAGGTATAGAATACCTTGAATTAGATATTTACTAATTTTAATGTCCGAATAGCTTCACTCAAAAAATGTTCCTCAAAATTTTCAAAATTTTCAAAAAAAAATTTAAACAAAAATAAAGTGATACCGGTTCTTGTACAGCAAAGGTAATATTGACGCAAGTGTGAGAAGCCAATTATGTTTTGACAAGTGGAAAATAATTTAATTCATTTAATAATTTTCACAAATACCCCCTGCCCCAATTTCTACCCGTAAGTCATTCTATTTTCTCTCTCTAAACCATAGTTCTTCTCAAATCCTCCCAAATCTTTCTCTCTATCAAAATTGTTAAATTATATTTGCGATTTAAAGTGCGAATCAGTATATATTGTCTCTTAATTGTTTTTATCTTCTTCAATGGGCTAAATAAGTACGTAATTTCGCATTTTTAGGGTTTATCATCGTTTACAAAATCCACAATTGAAGCTGCTAGTTATTCATTCATCCATTCATTCGTCAATGATGACAGTTGATGTGTTTTCGACTGCTATAGTTGAGGATTCATCTTCTTCAGGTAATGTGGACTTGAGGAGGTTTGATGGTAAGGGGAAGAAAAAGCATGCCAAGGCTATTGAAGAATCAAGTAATGCGTGAAGTTGTTTGTTAAATCAAGGATATTGTTGGTTGTTGATGTTTTTGTTCATCTCTGTGAGAAACAAGTAGTACATTATTGTTTTACGATTTTATTTTTATTTAAAGTTATGATGCACCTTTTTATCTATAATGATGACTATTATTATCTGCTATGATGCACCATTTTTTTACTGTGTAATGCACTATATTTTTACTCTTTGATGCACCATTTTTGACAATGTGATGTACCATCTTTATGCATATTTTTATCTATTATGATGAACTTTAATGTCTGTTTTGATGCAACATTTTTTTATCTGTAATGCAATATTTTTTTTACTCTTTGATGCACCATTATAATGTGGGATGCGCCGGTTTTTACAATGTGATGTATCATCTTTATGCATATTTTTATCTATTATGATGAACATTAATATCTTTTATGATGCACCATTTTTTTACTCTGTAATACATCATATTTTTAATCTTTGATGCACCGTTTTTACAATGTGATGTACCGACCTTACTTTGTGATGCACCTTTTTCATCAACGTAATAATAGCAGTTTTTACAAACAATTAAGAATCGATCAAAACGCACGTAATTTTTTTTGATTTTGAAATCAGGTTTTATATGCAATGAAAATCGCCCCAAATTTCAGAGAGAGAGAGAGAGAGACAATTGTGCAATGGTTATGTGACAAATAGTCAAAACTTTTGACAGTGTTTGCAGGTTTGTAGGAGTCCCTACCCAAAAAGTTGATATTAATTACGAAAATGCCAGCGCATCATTTTGATCCGTAGATTAGATCTATTTTTTGAAATTGATGGTTGTGATCACTTTGCCGTCCCCTTCTCTCCTTTTTTGGCTTCTTCCTAGAACCACACCCAAATAAAATATGAGCAAAATCATCCGATTAGCTCTACTATTTTTGAGTTAGGATACCTTTTAAAGAGAAACCATTTCTAATATGAGTTAGTTATTCAGGAATATTAGGGATATTAAGGTAGAAATTTCTTAAATAAGTATTAACAATCTAAGGAGCATGGTTAGGTACATACAAACCCTAATTTACAGTGAGGTTTTGAGCCTTAAAAGCATTCATTTTAAATGCTACATTGTTCATTTCTTGTGTGTGTCGATGCTAGTATCTCTAAATTAGAACTTGTTCCTGACATACGCTTCGAGACCACATTAGAGAGTACCGTACGCGGTATAGGTGCAATTAGATGATCTCGACATTCCTTAGGATTTAACTCATTCTTACATACCTTTTCAAGCCTAAAACCCTTCTGATACTCATTTTTAGTATCGACGATCCGCCTAGAAAACCCTGTTGAGCCTAAACCTTTCGTTTCTTCAAAACCCTACATCTTTAACCACTCTTCTCAAATTCCCAACAACTTATCTTGGAATTTCTAAGGTTATGAAAAACATCTTGAAGAATCTCCTTCTGAATTGATCTACTCCTCCGTTTTCACCAAAATTAAAAAATCACGAGTGCGAAAAATTGACACCATAAGAAAAGACTCGAGAAGTCCGTGTGTAGGAACCCCTGTGCCGGACCTAATCGAATCCCCAATAATCAACCGTAGTGCGGAATCCCACGATTGATAACAAAATGTTAAACGAATAAACACTAATCAAACACAAAGTATATGATTGATTAACACAAAACCGATCAGCTTATATTACTTAGAATGATTACAATATGCTCTCACTGATCACAAATTCGTCAACCTCAAACCATGAGCCATACAAGACTATTTATACTAAACCTAATCTGGCCTTTGCGACACAAGCTGTGTCGCCAAGCCGACTCATGCGACACAAGATGTGTCGCCAGGTTGACTATTGCGACACAAAGACCTTGTGTCGCCAAAACACAAAATGTAATTAAGACAAACGTTATCAACTAACTTAATTACATATCAAACTCATTACAGACTTAGACCAACTGACAAACACACTAAGATGCACCAACAAACTCCCCCGTGTCTTCAGCTTGGTCTTCAAAATTTCTTCAATTACGCCTAGCCTGTAGGAAACCTGCCTCCAGCATGAATCCCATGCGTAACACACACAGTCACCACTTTCTGAAATTGTCTAGCTAGAATCGAATTCACAACATTTCTTACGTTGAAGCGAATCGGATTATCAAACAACTTCCTCAAGTCTTTCTGTGACAAATTAATCATGCTCATAGGATCAAAAACTTTAAATTGAGCTTTCTTCAAACCATAAAGCGAAGTTCTTTCTGGATGCTCAGATTCTGGAACAAAAATAAACACAGCTTCGCCTGTATGGGGATCGAGTTCCCAATAATGAAATCTTCTTAAAAAGTTAAAAGGAACTGTCTCCAATGGTATATCAGTTAAACAATCAGCTGGTGGATAACGCATTTTGCAAATCGGCTGCCTTGTAACTGGATCAAGTTTCCTTTTGAAAATGAATCTCTTACCAAGCGTCGGTTTGATAAAATTATATCTTTTGCTCTTCACTTCACGACGCAAAACCGTCTGTACAAAATCAGCTCTTGAATCCCTAGTTGGATTTATCAATTCCAGTTCAGCTAGACGATTTATTTCTCCCTTTGGCAATGTACTCAGCTTCTTAAATGATCTTTTAAAATACTGAATGCCATCACTCCTTTTAATCATGAAAATACCTTTGTAGGTTTTCCAGCTTTTAATAATTCCTGTATAATTCCCACTAACCTTATATGTCTTGCAAGTAACAGAAACATATACATCAGGAATAAAACTTATCACAGGCCGCTCAGAGGTCGAAGTGGATGTAGTATCAGAAGCCGGTGTAGTTTCTGGAACAGTTTGCGAAGTTCCAGCTGGCTCTGTTTCATCTTCCGAAGAATCAGTCTCGATTGTAGGAGCATCGTCATAGAATTCATCAGGACGCATTTCCTCTTCTTCAATCTCAACATCATCATTTGTTTCGAATTCAGGTTCAGATTCCTGATTTACCTCATTGACCATTTGCTGAATAAAAGATAGATTAGCATTTGAAAAGTCTACAGCTAACGGTCTTGGTTGACCTGGAATGTCATCAACAGAGAAGTAATCCAAACGAAGAGATTCATTACTATCAAAAAGATTTACATTTTCATCTACATTATCTGTCTGTGTTCCGGCTGAAGCCCTAGATGTTGTTTCTATGGCACGCAGGCCTGACTCCCCTGGAACGACAGCTAGGGATTCTAGTTCTAACACCCTAGTATTCAAAGTAGGAACCAAAGCTGCTTGTTCTTCCAAAACTTTAATCTGAGCAGCCTGAACTTCCAACACCGATGCCTGAGACTGAAGCAATTTAGCTTGATGATCCATAGTCTGCTGCATCTGATCCATTCTTTTCAGCAATTCCTCAACAACCGAGGGCAAAGGTTGAATGGGAACTTCAACACGGGGATTGTCAACCCGTGGTCTCGAAGACGACGTAGAAGTACGACGAATAGACTGAGGTGGAACCCAGTCTTCATCATCAAGATCGGCACTTCTTGGTCGTTTTCCCAGATCAGGGCGAACATAACTCGAACCAGCACGAATACGACGTTGTATTCTTTTGTACTGACGAGGATCAAAGCGTTGAATATTTCTCAACGCATCTCCGGAGGGGATATCCCTTGGAGAAGTCTCAGGAGTAGAACCTCCATCTGAATCTTCAGTAACTGGAACATCAGAATTAGGCTGAGCAGCCTGTTCTCCAGTCTGGAAATCCTCAATTTCCTGTAACAGATCATCGACCTGTATTTGAGCATCATGGAGGTGTAATTCCTCCTCCTGAATTCCCTGCCCAGGTGCAGGCAAAACATCCATAAAACCATCATTGGGCGGTGCGACATAAGCATCATTGATTATGTGCCCAAATAATGGAAAATTGTTATTCGCATTCGCACCAGCCGCATAAACCGTCCAGATTCGGACGTTCATGGGAGTAGGCCGTAAGCGTTCGCGAGCATTCTGAGGAAGGCCAGGAAGCTGGCTGTCAAGAAACAGCTGAATAAAACGTGGATATAAATTCCAACGCTTATCCCCAGCGTTAAGATTATCCACCATGGCCCTAAAGATATAACCAGAAAAGTTAAAGGGCTTATTGTAGATCAAAGCCAACATGGCAGAAGCCGTAGAGTGACTAATGCCATCAAATCCTGCCTTACGAGGAGAAAGGCAAACGATAATAACATGCATCAAGTATCGCTAGACCTTAGGCAGATTCGCCTTGCGATATTGGTCGTTGGGTACCCCTGGATAGCTAAGACGTGTCATAGCCCCGGCAATAAACTCATTGCCAAAAAGAGTAGGCATCTCTGTAGTATCTCCGAAGTGAAAGAAATCCCGAATGACCTTCTCGGAGATTATAAGTTGACGATCTCCAACAGTATAAATAATTCTGGTGAATGGCAGGTCGGAGTTGATCACTGCGTTTTCCCAAAAATGAGCCACCTGATCCTTGTAGATAGTGGTTGTTGCAGTAATAGCAGTATAAATGCGAGAGCGGCGTAGGAATGCCACCATTGGCCTATATGATGCAGCCGTATCCTTTGAATCGTCCAAAAATGCCACAATGTTGTGACGTGGCTCCCATAGAATATCAGCATCTGCCATTGTTGTGTAAAGAGTAGAGATAAAACTCGCAAACAGTTAGCATTAGCAGATTTAATGTAAACACACAAATAAATTTGTTAGCAAATGCGACACAGAGAATTGTGGCGCAGACAATCTGTGACATAATAAGAATGTGTCGCTAATGGAACAAAAGTGATTATTGATAAAGCAAGCGACATAAAGAATTGTGTCGCTAAAGATTAATGCGACGGACAGAGTTATGTCGCAGTTAGCAATGTAGTCGAATTTAATCGAATATAGGCGACATAAAGAGTTATGTCGCAGCAAGCAAGCGACATAAAAATAATTGTGTCGCAAAAATGATGCGACATAAAAGATGCGTCGCATAACAGTATGCAAATTCACATAAATAATACACAAAGAGATCAAATTCGCACAAAATAAGGGTTTCATTGATAATTAAGAATAATACATAGTTATGATTACAAATTATCACATTTCTAAACCCTAAACCCTAAACCTAAATAGTATCCTCAGATACTATTAATACAAAGAAAGCCAAGATTCAAGACAAGGCCAAGTTAAGATCCAGGACAAAAAGCCAAGATTCAAGACAAATGGCCAAGATTCAAGACAAGGTCAGGCTAAGATCCAGGATAGTGAGGGGATCCCACCAGACCACCAAAAAAGAGAGGTAGCCGATCAAGCAAGAGTGCTATCACGACACCTGAATGCACATAAGCTTCCACGACCGTAAGAAAATCCTCGTAGTCGCGGAAGTGCAAGACATGATAGTCTTTGGGCAGAAGCAGTGAATACAGAAGTGTATAACACCGTTGTCCTGAACGAAGTCACCTGCCATGGCTATACCATAATTGGTCACAAGTGAGAAATAGGCTAAGGTAAGTTAAGCGACATAAGATATGTCGCAAGAACATTTGGTGACATAAAAGTTATGGCGCAAGAGAGTATTTAGCGACATAAAAGTTATGGCGCAAGATGACAATTAGCGACATAAAATTTGTGTCGCAAGATGAAGCGACGTAAATTTAAATTAAGGAAACCTGCGACATAAAACGTTATGTCGCAGGTTATGTCGCAATGACGAACTGCAAGCCCCAACCCAGAAAACCCTAACCTTGAATTTGGGGTTTTCGAAAACGAGACATACCCTAGGGTACGCCAACATACCAGAAGCACGAAAACATGTATATTAACAATAAAGAGTGTGATTTTCGTGTCACATTAAGCCAAAAAACATAAACCCTATAAACCCGTAATAAATATTATCGATTTAAGGAGAAATAAGCAGTAATAAAGGGTGAGACTGGTACCTATCGATCGAGTGAAAGGTAGTGAACAAGAAACAAGAGGTCGATTGCTCGGAAAAAGTCCAGATGATCGAAATCAGAAAGTTAATTCGCACGCAGCTTTTGTGTCGCAGGTGTGAATTTTATGTCGCAGGTTTTTGATTTTGTGTCGCTAAAAGTGTGAATGGAGAAAGCGACTGGAGTGAGGTATTTATACCTCTGCCCCACCTAGCGACATAAAATGGCGACATAGAAGGCGACATAAGTTATGTCGCAAAACAGAACTTGTGTCGCAGTGCCCAGAAAACTTGATTTTTAATTTCAAGTTTTGGAACCCGATGGAAGAGTAACTAGTTGGACTTGTTAAAAATAAATATACAAATTTAAGAGAAAAATAAAAATAAAAATAAAAATAAAAATAAAAGTAAAAATGAAAATAAAATTAAACATAAAACTTAAATTAATTTTCTTTCTGATGACGTAGTTATTTTGTCTTCTAAGGGATCATATTAGAATAACATGCAATTATTAGTAAATTGAAAGTGTTATCTCGATTATCAGTATATCGAACCTCTTGAAATTTACTTAGCATATTTAGAACACCTTTGATAAATATCATTTCAAGATGATTACTGATATTGTTTGACCACCTAAACATGTTACAGTTACTGCTATGAGCAAAACTTTTATTGTTATTATGAATAATTATCTGTGGTCCCCACCATAGATATACTCCTATAATTTAGACAAGAACATAATTTCCAAGATAGATAAAATAGAGGAAAGTCATTTTTAAGAATCAAGTCAGCGGTGACAGGTCTGTACAAACGTACAACAAAGCGACATAGCTTGATTCAGGTGTAAGCAAAACCAGACTTGGTCAAACCATTTTGGCAACCTTGTGAGGTATCTTATGATTTAAGACTTTTTCAAGTTCTTTGACTTGCGTTTGCTTAACTTTTAAGTATATACAACTTGAGACCAGGTCTGTACTTACGTACAACAGAGGAAACAAGAAGTATATACCCCCAAAGTATTTCATATTTTAAGCTAAAATGGAAGTTTGCCAAGCTATATTATGGAATTAAGATACTAAATCATACATCACAAGATGTTGACCACATGATAATAGACATGTATTAGACTGACGTGTTAATTGCTCAAAGACTAGTGTAACATGCCTACCAGTACATCATAAGATGAATCTAATGTTCATGAAAGCTGTGGTAAGTATGCTAGATAAACCTACTGATACATCAAGGATAAAGCTTTAAAATTTTCATTTTGTGCATGCACCCTAATGTACTATCATTTCCCTAGTTATTTACAGACACAACTAAACGTCTTTTTACAAATGTTGCAATGGTGCATTTCTTAAATACTAAAGAGTATAAAGAATGGCTATTGCTATAGTTTTTTTTTTTTTTTACACAAAAGATAGTCCAAGTCCAAAGAGTTACTTCTTAAGCTGAAAGAAGCGCAAACCAATCATGTTGATCAGTTCATCAAATCGGGCACGAGAAAAAGCCTTAGTGAATAGGTCGGCATTCTGTTTAAGGGTATCTATATGGACGAGGTCTATCAAGTGTTTCTCATAGCAATCCCGTATAAAGTGAAATCTAAGTTCTATATGCTTAGTTCTAGAGTGCTGTACGGGATTGCGTGTAATTGAAATAGCAGCAGTATTATCAATATGTAAAGGAGTCATAGTAAGAAGTAACCCGTAATCGCGCAATTGATGCTGAATCCACAGAACCTGGGAACAGCAACTAGCAGCAGCAACGTATTCAGCCTCTGCAGTAGAAGTAGCCACCGTCGTCTGCTTCTTGCATTGCCACGATACCAAACGTGATCCAAGAAACTGGCATCCACCAGTTGTTGACTTCTTATCTATACTACAGCCGCCATGATCAGAATCCGAATAAGCAGTTAGTTCAAACGATTTTTCATTGGAGTACCATAGACCAAGAGTTGGCCTGTGTTTGAGGTACCCAAAAATTCGCTTTACTGCTTTCATATGAGAAACCTTCGGCCTAGCCTGATATCTAGAGCAGATGGACACAGCAAATACAATGTCCGGCCTGGATGCAGTCAGATACATGAGTGAACCAATCATAGAGCGATAGTCCTTTTCTTTACAATCCTCGTCATCGATGGCCGGTCCGAGATTATGATTTATTTCAATGGGGGTTCCATAAGTCTTGCAATTAAGCAAGTCATACCTGGTTAACATATCAGTGACATACTTGGACTGATGAATGTAAATTCCTTTGGCAGACTGCTCAACTTGAACACCTAAAAAGAATGTGAGTTCCCCCATTGCACTCATCTCAAATTCAGACTTCATGAGATGTTCGAAGTCTTTACACATGGAGTCTTTGGTAGATCCAAAAAATATGTCGTCGACATATACTTGTACCAGTAATAAGTCTTCTCCATCCCTTTTAGTGAACAATGTACTATCAATGCTACCTCTTTCGAAACCATTCTTAACTAGATGAGTTGCAAGCCTCTCATACCACAGTCGCGGTGCCTGATGCAAACCATATAATGCCTTATTAAGTTTACAGACATATTCTGGATGCAATGGATCTTCAAAACCCGGAGGCTGCTTGACATAAACATCGGTATCAACTTGTCCATACAGAAAAGCGCTCTTTACATCAAGCTGATAAACAATGAACTCTTTGAAGGATGCAAAGGCCAAGAAAATACGAATTGACTCCAGTCTTGCAACAGGAGCGAAAACCTCATCATAGTCCAAACCCTCTACTTGATGAAAACCTTGAACTACAAGCCTTGCTTTGTTTCTAATAACCACTCCTCGATCATCTTTCTTGATTCGGTAAACCCATCGAGTGCCAGTTGGATGTGCACCCTTAGGTAATGGTACTAATTCCCACACATGCAACTTTTGGAATTGCTGCAGCTCTTCCTGCATTGCTTCAACCCAGTGTGGATCTTTTAGAGCCTCTTCTGTACGTTTTGGCTCCACCTGAGATAAAAAGCATGTTTTAACCTCAGCAGAAAGACATGCAAGAGAAGCAGACTCATGAGAGTCTGAAGGGGATGCTGGATTTGATTCTGCAGCAACTTGACTTCTTGTCTGAATCCCCTTATCCAAAGGACCTATGATATTCTCTACTGGATGGTCCTTATTAACACGTGAACTAGGAATCTCGTCAGGCACAATAACAGAGTCCAAGTTTGTAAAATCGGCTTCCTGTGCCGATTCAAATTCCCTTGAATTCTCAAGTTGTTCATCTTCATCATCAGATACCGCAGGAACATCGGTATATGTTTCTTGGTTTCTAGTAGATGATTCAGGAACATCAACATTTGGTTGAGAAGGAAGTGGAGTAGCAGAGGCAGTTGGAATCTTAGGTCTAGATGGCTGTGAAGTATTTGAAGATAAATCAAGGCCATGAAGTAATGTGACCACCTGATCAATATCATCATCCTCCTTAGGAAGATTAAAGGAATTGAAAATTGCCTCATAATTAAACAAATGTGCTGGTCCCTTTCCTTCCGGATTATCAAAGTAACGAAAGCACGTGGCTTCATAGTGTTCTTCCATACGCTTAGTTGCCAAGTTATACACACGTTTGTTTGGAGAGTTATTTGAAAAACCCAAAAATAAACCTTCACTGGACTTTGCTCCAAACTTAGCAACTTTTTCTTTCGTGTACATAATCGTGCAGGGACAACCAAATGGTTCAAAAAACTGTAACGAGGGTTTCCGGTTGTTAAGCAATTCATAGGACGTTTTATTATGTGTTTTAACCACAGAAACCCGATTAAGAATGTAACAAGCAGTATTTACTGCTTCAGCCCAAAAAGAAATAGGCAGCTTAGAATCTGCCAACATTGTGCGTGCAGCTTCAATGAGTGTCCTGTTTTTGCATTCAGCAACTCCATTCTGTTGAGGAGTTCGTGCGGCGCTGAATTGATGATCAATGCCTTTTCTTAAACAGTACAGCTCAATTGTTGAATTCTTAAACTCAGTACCATTATCTGATCTCAGTTTCTTAATCGACAGGTTGCATAGGTTCTCTAGTTTGTCAAACAAATAGATGAGAATTTCAGGAACTTCATCTTTAGTAGTTAAGAAATACACCCATGAAAAACGGGAGTAGTCATCAGTCACTACCAAGCAATATTTTGAACCTCCCATACTCTTCTTACTAACAGGTCCAAAGAGATCCATATGCAGTAGCTCCAAAGGACTTGAAACAGAATTGATCACTTTTGACTTATGGGACTTCTTGTGCTGTTTCCCTTTTTGACAGGAAACACAAAGATCATTGATTCCAAAGGATTGCTTTGGAACGCCACGCACAAGATCATGCTTTACCAAATAATTCATCTTTCGGAAGTGTAGATGACCCATACGTCTGTGCCATAAAAGTGATTCTTTTTCAGGAGCTTTCGAAAGTAGACACGTATGTTGGGTTGTTTCAACTGTTTTCATATCTAGAATATACGTGTCTTTTTGCCTAGGTGCCCTCAGTAACACCCATTCCTCAGGAATTACAAATCCTGGTTTCAAGATGCAGCATTCAGTTTTAGTAAATGCTATAGTGTACTCTTTGTCGCACACTTGTGATACACTGAGCAGGTTGTGAGTAAGCTGCTCCACAAAATTAACTTTTTCAAAACTCACTTGACCATTAGTGAGTGTACCTTGTCCAGTAATAACTCCTCCTTTATCACCGGCAAAAGCAACATATCCCCCGTTATAATCCTTGACTTCAAATAACAGAGATAAGTCGCCTGTCATATGTCGCGAGCAACCACTATCAATATACCATCTACTATTTTAAACTGCTTCAGATTGCTGCGACATCAAAAACAAAAAAGATCAATTAGTAAGGGAGACCCAAGCCTTAACAGACTTGGGTAACCCAGTAGCATCATCCACAATGATTACATCAGTCAAAATTTTATCTTTTAACACATCAAAATCATTGCCTGATGAATCATTGTCAGATGAAGAGTCAGAACACGACTCTTTGATCTTCCATACCTTTTGAGGTTTGGATGGTTTCTTGTTAACATTATTGAGCTTATCTTGTTTAAAATTAGTGGGCTCAATATTGTTATCCTTAGAAGTAGTTGGTGGAACAGCAGATCCTCTCATAGATTTTTTTGAAAAACTTTGAGAATTAGAGGTTCGTGCATCTCCCCGTCGACCATACTTCTTAGCAAGCAACGGGCAAAAATTAATCAAATGACCTTGTTTCTTACAATAAAAACAAGATCTTTGCTCAACATTTACAGGAGATTAAGGTTTAAACCGTTGAAGATGACCAAAAATCGGTTGTGCTGAACAAGTACACTTATGTGCACATGCAGAAGTTGAGCCGTGAGATTTGCTTTTAGAAGATTTTTTATCAGATTTGAAAGTTTCTGGTTTAGAAATCTCCTTTGTAGGTTCAGCCTTAGCTTTACCTTTCATTTTATAAATCTCCTCATATCCTTTACTAGTGAAGATATGATGGTCATTGGATACATTTTTGTTTTTCAAATAACCGTATTCTTCTTCGGTTATATCCTCAATCTCAATTTCCTCCTTCAAACTAACTGGAGGAATCAACTTAGTAACAGATTTGACAGATTTGGAAACTCTAACAGGCTTAATAAGCTCAGCCTTAGTTTCCCGTTTCTCAATAGGCTTGAATGGTTTAGCCCTGACATCAAGTTTTTTAACTGAGTCAACCTTAGGAGCCTTCAAATTTTCAGGCTCACTAGTTGATGCCTTAACTAGCTCAGGCATACTAGCAACAGGTTTATGAGACTCATGTTTAACAATTTCGGCCGTATCATCTTGATGATACTCTGTTGGTGGTGGAACTTGATGAAAACCTAGTCCCTCCTTTCCAACATGAGGCCTACTGATCCTTACTTTAACAGGTTTGACAGGTGTTGTATCTACATGAGGAACAGTAGGTACAAAATCTTTGATGATTTCTTGCTGAGGCATAGGCAGATAATCTTTTGGAGGTGGGACATGGTGATAACCAAGTCCTGCCTTGCTCTTAGTATCTGTCCTTTGCTTTTGAAGAATTTCATCAAAAGCGAGAGAGGATGTCAAAAAATTTGATAATTTTCGATTTAAAGTAAGAACTTCAGCCTGTGAATCAACAAGTTCCTTTTTAACAAAAGTTAACATATCAACATAGCTTCCTATTTCATCTTGTTGTTCAAAAATTTTGGCTTTTAGTTCTTTCTTTTCTTCAAAAATAGCCGTTAATTTCTTCTCAGATGCCTTATAACTTTCTTTCAACATTTCATTATTTTCTGTTAATTGTGAAATAGTAGTATTAAGGCGTTCGTTATCCTCTCTGCACCTGTTTAACTGATTAGTAAGTTTGATGCATGACACACAAGATAAAGGTTCATCATCTACCTCATGAACCTCAGCCATTAACGCAGTATTCTCGTCCTCATCATCAGCTGCATCTGACCAGCTGTTGTCCCATGGAGTTTCTGTCAGCATTAATGCAGCTGACACCATGGCTTTCTCTTCAGCCTTACTTGGTGAAGGTTTGGTAAGACCAGAAGATGGGGTCTTATTAGTCTTTTCACATTCACGAGCAAAGTGTCCATAGTTCTGACACTTATAGCACCTCACCTTCCCTTTATTAAAACCGATTCCTTTTTCACCAGGATTATTCACAAACGTTCTACCGGTTTTCTGCAAAAAATTCTTCACTCTCCTCGTCAGCATAGCCATATTCCATTTTAAATCCAACCTCTCCAATTCTTCTTGATCAATTTGATCAAAATCCTCATCGGAAAAGTCACCAGCACAAGCTAAGAAAGCTGAAAAAGTGGAAGAATAATCTTCACCAGAAGAGACACCAGAACTCTGAAAATAAGTACCATTTGATGTAGTACTTGCAGAAGCATTTCCACTAGCATTGCTAGCTATGAATGCGGTAACAGTAGGCTTGCTTGAAGATACCGGAACATCAACTCCATATAACTTTGGATTCTGGAGATGAGAAGTAGCCTTGGTCTCTTTTCGTTGCATTTCTAGAAGCTCAGCTTCAATGTGACCAATGAGATATTCGAGCTCCATATCCATGATATCTTCATCTCTTTCCATCAATAACACTCGAGTATGCCACTTCTTTGGAAGTGAGTCCAGAAGCTTCTTGTTTACATCGTTACGCCCGAGAACTACACCTCCTTCTATCAACTCAGTGACCAGTTGGGAATATCTGCTACACAGATCTTCCAGAGACTCATCCTGAAGCATATCAAACACTTCGTACTGCTTCTTGATTAGATCAATCTTTTTCCTTTTGTATTGATCACTGCCACCACACTTTTTCTCAAATGCTTTCCAAAGATCATATGCAATCTTATGTTGTCTCATTTGTCTCATAATAGGTTGAGGCAATGCCATTGTGATTGCAGCATGAGTTTTTCTTTCCATATCAAAGGCTTTGCGTTCCTCAGGAGTCATTGATTTAATTGACTTCTCAGGAGCTGGACCATTAAAGACTCCTGTTCTCAGAGGACCTTCATATCTTTCCTCTAAGTATATCATCATTTCAGGATCATTTAATCCAACATAAGATTCGAAACGTTGACGCCAATCTGAATAACTCATCCCTGGCATATACATTGGAGGTTTGTTTCCAGATCCAACCTCATTGTTCTGTTTCAACATTGCTCCAACTGACTGAATAGAATGTGCTGAAGATGATGTCATTTTAATTAACCTGCAAAACAATTGAAAACACAAATAGCAAACTGTTAAGCGACACAAATATGTGTCACAAAGGATTAAGCGACACAGAGATTATGTCGCAACAGATTATGTCGCAACTAATTATGTCGCAAAAATAAGCAACTGAAGAAAAACCAAATGTTATATCGCAAGCTTATGTCGCAAGCTTGTGTCGCAAGCTTATGTCGCCTAAATTAAGGCTTATGTCGCAAATCACAGTAAGCTTGAGTCGCTAGCTTATGTCGCCAAACTAAAGGCGTATGTCGCAGTAACCCTAGACGCGACACAAAGGTTATGTCGCAAAATAGTGTCGCAGAAACGGCTGACCAGCGACCAAAAACCCTAAATTTGAAAATTCTCGATAACCTAACGAAAAATTTACGATTGGAGGACGAATAATAACTTCAATATCTTCCAGAAACACCAAATAATAATTTTAAGCACTTGTCAAAGAAGATTCTAGCTCAAACTTGTTGTATTTATCCGAGAAGCTTATTTTTATGTCGCTTGCTTGCTGCGACATAACTCTTTATGTCGCCTATATTCGATTAAATTCGACTACATTGCTAACTGCGACATAACTCTGTCCGTCGCATTAATCTTTAGCGACACAATTCTTTATGTCGCTTGCTTTATCAATAATCACTTTTGTTCCATTAGCGACACATTCTTATTATGTCACAGATTGTCTGCGCCACAATTCTCTGTGTCGCATTTGCTAACAAATTTATTTGTGTGTTTACATTAAATCTGCTAATGCTAACTGTTTGCGAGTTTTATCTCTACTCTTTACACAGCAATGGCAGATGCTGATATTCTATGGGAGCCACGTCACAACATTGTGGCATTTTTGGACGATTCAAAGGATACGGCTGCATCATATAGGCCAATGGTGGCATTCCTACGCCGCTCTCGCATTTATACTGCTATTAGTGCAACAACCACTATCTACAAGGATCAGGTGGCTCATTTTTGGGAAAACGCAGTGATCAACTCCGACCTGCCATTCACCAGAATTATTTATACTGTTGGAGATCGTCAACTTATAATCTCCGAGAAGGTCATTCGGGATTTCTTTCACTTCGGAGATACTACAGAGATGCCTACTCTTTTTGGCAATGAGTTTATTGCCGGGGCTATGACACGTCTTAGCTATCCAGGGGTACCCAACGACCAATATCGCAAGGCGAATCTGCCTAAGGTCTGGCGATACTTGATGCATGTTATTATCGTTTGCCTTTCTCCTCGTAAGGCAGGATTTGATGGCATTAGTCACTCTACGGCTTCTGCCATGTTGGCTTTGATCTACAATAAGCCCTTTAACTTTTCTGGTTATATCTTTAGGGCCATGGTGGATAATCTTAACGCTGGGGATAAGCGTTGGAATTTATATCCACGTTTTATTCAGCTGTTTCTTGACAGCCAGCTTCCTGGCCTTCCTCAGAATGCTCGCGAACGCTTACGGCCTACTCCCATGAACGTCCGAATCTGGACGGTTTGTGCGGCTGGTGCGAATGCGAATAGCAATTTTCCATTATTTGGGCACATAATCAATGATGCTTATGTCGCACCGCCCAATGATGGTTTTATGGATGTTTTGCCTGCACCTGGGCAGGGAATTCAGGAGGAGGAATTACACCTCCATGATGCTCAAATACAGGTCGATGATCTGTTACAGGAAATTGAGGATTTCCAGACTGGAGAACAGGCTGCTCAGCCTAATTCTGATGTTCCAGTTACTGAAGATTCAGATGGAGGTTCTACTCCTGAGACTTCTCCAAGGGATATCCCCTCCGGAGATGCGTTGAGAAATATTCAACGCTTTGATCCTCGTCGGTACAAAAGAATACAACGTCGTATTCGTGCTGGTTCGAGTTATGTTCGCCCTGATCTGGGCAAACGACCAAGAAGTGCCGATCTTGATGATGAAGACTGGGTTCCACCTCAGTCTATTCGTCGTACTTCTACGTCGTCTTCGAGACCACGGGTTGACAATCCCCGTGTTGAGGTTCCCATTCAACCTTTGCCCTCGGTTGTTGAGGAATTGCTGAAAAGAATGGATCAGATGCAGCAGACTATGGATCATCAAGCTAAATTGCTTCAGTCTCAGGCATCGGTGTTGGAAGTTCAGGCTGCTCAGATTAAAGTTTTGGAAGAACAAGCAGCTTTGGTTCCTACTTTGAATACTAGGGTGTTAGAACTAGAATCCCTAGCTGTCGTTCCGGGGGAGTCAGGCCTGCGTGCCATAGAAACAACATCTAGGGCTTCAGCCGGAACACAGACAGATAATGTAGATGAAAATGTAAATCTTTTTGATAGTAATGAATCTCTTCGTTTGGATTACTTCTCTGTTGATGACATTCCAGGTCAACCAAGACCGTTAGCTGTAGACTTTTCAAATGCTAATCTATCTTTTATTCAGCAAATGGTCAATGAGGTAAATCAGGAATCTGAACCTGAATTCGAAACAAATGATGATGTTGAGATTGAAGAAGAGGAAATGCGTCCTGATGAATTCTATGACGATGCTCCTACAATTGAGACTGATTCTTCGGAAGATGAAACAGAGCCAGCTGGAACTTTGCAAACTGTTCCAGAAACTACACCGACTTCTGATACTACATCCACTTCGACCTCTGAGCGGCCTGTGATAAGTTTTATTCCTGATGTATATGTTCCTGTTACTTGCAAGACATATAAGGTTAGTGGGAATTATACAGGAATTATTAAAAGCTGGAAAACCTACAAAGGTATTTTCATGATTAAAAGGAGTGATGGCATTCAGTATTTTAAAAGATCATTTAAGAAGCTGAGTACATTGACAAAGGGAGAAATAAATCGTCTAGCTCAACTGGAATTGATAAATCCAACTAGGGATTCAAGAGCTGATTTTGTACAGACGGTTTTGCATCGTGAAGTGAAGAGCAAAAGATATAATTTTATCAAACCGACGCTTGGTAAGAGATTCATTTTCTAAAGGAAACTTGATCCAGTTACAAGGCAGCCGATTTGCAAAATGCGTTATCCACCAGCTGATTGTTTAACTGAGATACCATTGGAGACAGTTCCTTTTAACTTTTTAAGAAGATTTCATTATTGGGAACTCGATCCCCATACAGGCGAAGCTGTGTTTATTTTTGTTCCAGAATCTGAGCATCCAGAAAGAACTTCGCTTTATGGTTTGAAGAAAGCTCAATTTAAAGTTTTTGATCCTATGAGCTTGATTAATTTGTCACAGAAAGACTTGAGGAAGTTTTTTGATAATCCGATTCGCTTCAACATAAGAAATGTTGTGAATTCGATTCTAGCTAGACAATTTCAGAAAGTGGTGACTGTGTGTGTTACGCATGGGATTCATGCTGGAGGTAGGTTTCCTACAGGTTGGGCGTAATTGAAGAAATTTTGAAGACCAAGCTGAAGACACGGGGGAGTTTGTTGGTGCATCTTAGTGTGTCTGTCAGTTGGTCTAAGTCTGTAATGCGTTTGATATGTAATTAAGTTAGTCGATAACGTTTGTCTTAATTACATTTTGTGTTTTGGCGACAAAAGGTCTTTGTGTCGCAATAGTCAACCTGGCGACACATCTTGTGTCGCATGAGTCAGCTTGGCGACACAGCTTGTGTCGCAAAGGCCAGATTAGGTTTAGTATAAATAGTCTTGTATGGCTCATGGTTTGAGGTTGACGAATTTGTGATCAGTGAGAGCATATTGTAATCATTCTAAGTAATATAAGCTGACCGGTTTTGTGTTAATCAATCATATACTTTGTGTTTGATTAGTGTTTATTCGTTTAACATTTTGTTATCAATCGTGGGATTCCACACTACGGTTGATTATTGGGGATTCGATTAGGTCCGGCACAGGGGTTCCTACACCATGATAAGAAAGAAGAGATTTCCGAAAGAAAATCAAAAATATCCTTGGAAGTTCTCTGGCAAAGAAGTTATGAAGAAAGAAAAGAAAATAAAAAGCAGAAAATAAAGAAAATGAAAAGAAAAGAAAATAAAGCTAAGTGCTTCAAAGTTCAATCTTTCAAAGAAAGATCCGATGAAATACGAGTAGCTACCTTCTCCGTTCTACAATAAGTTTTTCATGATTCTTAGAATGCCTAAGATAAGCAACCCCCTTTCAACCAGAAATCACCACTATCCATACCCCTACCCCTCACGAACATTACAACCTACTTGAATGTCTTGGGATAATTAGCGCCGTCCTCTTCCTAAGTGGAGGAGATCCGATTCTCGACCAAGCTTATGATGATGAGTGCTGCATGACTGGCTATTTGAGCAATTTTGATTGTGCTAGATTGATAGGAAACTCGATACACTCTGAGTGAATTGAGTGACCACCTTTAGTGAGATCGCCTAGTCATGTATACTCCAAGATCACGAGATTTGAAAAGTATGCCTGGGAAAGTCAATACTTATTTCTGAAAGGATCATCTTAGCTTTTCCTATGTTCTCTAAATAATTTTCCCATATGACAAAGTGGTAACTTTTTGGGAGTACTCTAACTCACCTAAAAACTATAAAATGTTTTCACGGGACACAACTGAGTGTTGCTTGAGGACAAGCAACGCTTAAGTGTGGGATACTTGATGTGACTCAAAAAGTCATGTTTTTAAGTACTTATTTTCGCACTTTTTGGACTATTCTCTGGTGAAAACATTTCAAAACAATCATTTATCATCAAAAATCACCAAGGTAGTCTAAATACGAGCGTTGCTACAAAATTCAGCTAAAACATCTAATTTACACGCAAACCGAGGCAAAAATAATCACCTTAAAAATTCCATTCTTGATTATCCTATCAAGTTAGATCTTAATGCATATTTTATGATTCAATAGGAAAATCCAAGATTGGAGGTGAAAGAATCAAGAGAAACGGGTAAAGAATGAAGAAGATGTATAGTCTAAAAGACCACCGATCGTCATCCGGAACACGCAAAAGTCAAACACCTCCAAATTTGTCAAACTTAGTGTCATTAGAAGCGTAAAGGAAAAACGAATCCAACGGTGCAAGAATCAAGCAAAACGAACTCCAAACGAAGAAGATACAGACGAACCAAGCAACCGAGAAGTCAGTATACAGCAAATGGAGCACCAACCCCCCCCCCCCCCCCCCGGGCACCTAGGTACCATATACGGTACCCTAGGTACCGTATACGACCCTTAGGGTGCCGTATACGGGGGTGTTTGCCTTGATGGGTGCCGTTTGACCCCCCCTTGGTCCGCTTGCCCCGTATGCTGCTTTGATGCTTGTATTTGATGCTTCAAGACTTGTACTAAGGCTCTCACCCTTCTCCTCTAAATACCAAGCTTCATTTCACATTTCTAAACACACCTTACACACCTCTCTCTCTCTCTCTAGCATTACTCTTAGGAGTTAGAGGAGAATTGTTCTTGTAGTTAATATAGTTAGTTCTTCTCTCTAATTTCTCTCTCTAGTGAACTAGATAGATATAAGTTAGCGGTTAGAGCTAGAGGAAAGTTGTAATTGGGTAATCAAGCTGTAGCAAGGTTATTCAAGTCAGACTGTTGTAATCCTCAGTATTACTCTTCTAATCCGGTGATATTATCTTACTCTCTTACTGTTATAATGTTTGCTTTATATGTTATTTCAGTACGATCTATGATTATTGTCATGCTGATTAGCTAGATTAATATGTGATTGTTGAAATGTAGATGTTAGGATTAGGGATGATGTTTAATTAATATATCTTATATATGATTGGTAGTTGTTATGTTGCATACATGTTTAGACTTATCCTGGATATAGACTTAATTAATCACCCTTTCTGGTCTCTCACATGACTGTTACCTTAGGATAGGATCTGATCAACCCTAACTATGAATACACAGTTATCTCCTATTTGTATGAAACTGTGGGATCGCCGTAACACGGCTGAATACTTGGTATAGCGTTGAAAATACCACTGGTAGAGTACAAATACGTGGAAGCCAAGAAAATGCCGATGGTTTATCTCACCGTGGATTACCTGGAAGCAACCCTTCCAGACACGGGTCTAGGTCCTGTTAAGCCATGAAAATGCTATAGTACACCGTTAAACTACCTCTGATTATAAAGTTGTGTAAAGATACATTAGGTCTTTAAAACACCGTAGATATACCTAGGGTTAGAGTACTGTGGAAAATAGGGACACTATACACTGTACACATGCCTAGGGATGAACGACCAATGGAAAAGGAGGGTCTAATCTGGCTGTGTTCCCAGATGCTTAAAACCCTTAATCTCTACTTTACCGATAGTTTAACTTATTCAACATACAACCAATATTACTCTGTTAAAATTGGATAGACATAGGTGTTAAGAAAAGTCAGTGTTGTGGACTGTCTCCTTATTCCTTAACTCCATTTAGAGAGTCGCTTGGTCTCCGAAAGAGAAGGTGAGGTGGGTCTGAAGATAGTCCCATCTGATCAGAATCAGGATAGCCTAGGATTCAGTGACATATGTTTTAGGGTTACACCTAGACATAGGGTCCTAGTGTTTACACCGACTGTTTAGAAGATTCTTAGCTAAAGTAATCACCTATCATCAATATAATATCATCCCGAAACCCTAATCGTCTATGTTTCAGCAATCACTCTCTACCTGCTTCTTATATTCTCGTTTACTTTCCTGCATTTTAATTCTTGTCTTTAGATTAGATTAGATAAAACCAAACCCATACCTACCTTGTTTCAAAACCCATCCTATTGTCAAGTTATCTTTGGTAGGTTCCAATTCAATTCAATTTGTTCTGATTTTGGACGACACTCGAGGTATACTTGCCACCTTACCCACAAGGTAGGTAGCTATCATAGTTTGAGCCCAGCAAAATATAAATTTTAAAACCTCCACCGTCGCTCACCTCTGTTGCGGTCGGACAAACGACCGGGGTAAAACCCAACCGACGGACGGGGTGACGACAATGTGATTTATTAATATTTGAAATGTTTATTGGTATCTTTGTGAGTAGTTGCTTGTATGTTTGCCATGATTTATATAGTAGTGGTGATGTTACTTTAAATATACGATTGAAAACTCGATATACTATTTAACTATACATTTACGATTTTAAACTAACCTATCACCTTTCCTCCAATAAACATGGTTAAAACCTTTATGATAGAGGAATCATGAGCAATTGATCAAACCGTAATTACCTATCTATGTTTCCCAAAATAAAATTCAGTAGGGTGCTAGTGTTTACACTACAAGATATCTATGGAAACGCAAGACACAAATCTTTAAAAGACGTTTTCAAAATAAATGTCATCCCAGCTATGCTAAGTCATGGTGAACCACGTCTCCGTTATGCTTTAGTGATATATATGCTAGTCTCCCTTAATTTTATGCTTTATTAGTTTAGTAGTTTAAATCGGATAAAAACCCAAAAACAAACACCTTCTTGTACTCAAAATGCTAACTTAATTACTGACTTATCAGAACTAGCTCTGTTTCAATTCTACCATAGTGAGGAACGACCCTGGATCATCCTTACCAATTACTCATATCAGGTATTCATAACAGTTTCAGTAGGTAATATAGAGGATTGGATCCCCCCGATTATTGTAAATTTTAAAACTACCATCATCGTTCGTGAGTAGCCGGTTTCACGACCGGAGTAAAATCCAACTGACCGCGGTTGGCATGACAAGTTGTTGGCATCGCTACCGGGGACGGTAATACGATTCAGAGCCTGGTTTAAATAAATTAGTCTTTAGGAGATCCTTTGGAATTGGAATTCAATTTCCTTTCGGAAGTTATTTATGACATAGATTAGCATAGTTAGATTTAGAGGTGGCAATTTTAGACTCATTGGTTAATTATGGGTCAATTTGGTTAATTTTTAGGAGGAAATGGGTTTGGTGGGGCTTCTCCTCATTTTTTGGATGGGTCTAAATGGGTTTCTCAATATAACATCTAATTGTGAAACAATTAACCAACGGGTTTAGACGGGTCTAGCGGGTCAATTTTTTTTTCTACCTCATTTCATTTTTTTCATTTTTCATTCAAATAAAAAAACAGTTTGGTGAAAACCCAATGACCCCACACGAGACCCATTTGACCCGAACCCGTTTAGACCCATCCTTCTAAATGATCCATGTAGACCCGGACCCGTTTAGACTCAAATCCATCTAGACCGGTGACCCGACCCGACCCATTCATTTTTCCACCTCTAGTTAGATTAGATTACCTTAGCTTAGCTTAGTTTAGATTAGATTAAATTTCCCTTCTCAACCCAACTTTAATTTTTAAACCTTTTTTATGTGTTGTCTTTACTTGGGCAATGGCAACTCAACAACAACTAAAGAATTAAATTGATAGTCTTTTTTAGTTAATCCAAGATAGATTTAGGAGTGATGATGACTTAGAAAATGAATGGAAAAGGTGTAGTATGAATTATTCGGATAACATAGGTACTTAAATCCTCAATTACAATATCATTATGACCCTTTCCAAACACATCAATACCAGCCTTACTATCCTGAACCATTCAATGTCTACCCACACTCATCTTACCCTGTACATGAACCATTACCGTATGAAAGTTTTGACTTGAGAGAGATGCCCATAGCTTATCTCAGTAGTAATGCTACTCTTTCATCTTCTTATGACCAACTTGAGCAATTATTTAAATAATCAAAATAACATGCTTAGAAGATTTACTGATAAGCTGCCTAAAATGGAAGCACTAGTCGGAGAGAATGAAATTAGGAGTCAAGTTACAACAGATTATAAGCTACAAGAAGATAAGAGACACCCACACACCATATCTACATCACTTGACACGGAGTTTCATTCTCATAAGCATGGTTGTAAAATTCCTTCAAACCCTTCACCTACCCAATCTTCTAAATTCTCTCTTCCACCCATCCTTAACCTATCCATGTCCGAGACCGATGAGGAGTTCATTCTAGAGGAACTTTCTGAACCACTGCAATGTAACTCGAAACTACTGGCCAGGGTGACGAGTACAACTTTGTGGATGAAGAAATAGAAATGGAGAACCCGGAGGAGGATATCTACATGGAAGACTCAGCTTCAGAAGGACTAGAGGAATACACACCAACTCTATGAAGTGATCTCATTTCAATTCAAACCAACATGGTAGACTACATCCCGCATCAAGTTGTGGTTGATGATGTCCAAACTTTCTTTCCAAATGAATCTCCCATGATCAACCTTCAAATACTATAGACTCTATCACCCAAGTAGTCGATGAGAATGTTGCTACAAGATTGGAGACAAAAACGGATACTTTCCCACCTCCATGCCCAAAGTACAATATTATCATTGACCAAAAGACCATAGGAAGCAAGGTGGGTTCTGCGTTATGGTTTCCCTTCAAACCATCTCTCCACCATATAATGTCGTATACATCATGGAGTGGTAGGGAGTCCTTTAACCAGCCCATTCTGTCAATCCAACCCAAGTAGGTATTAGAAGTTGACAGATTTGTGATACCTCTAGTCGAACAATTCCATCACTTTGAACCATCTCCTTATATTGGACATACCCTAGCCTTAACATGCTTTAAACTTTTAGGTATGTACCAATATTAACCCTTGGTCTACTGATGGATGCAAGGAAACCCCTAGGATTGCCTGAGAAATAATGCTAGAGTCAAGCTAGAGACTCGAACAAAAATAAGCGCTTCTCGGGAGGCAATTCGTGTCTAACGTAGTTTTGATAATAGTATTAGTAGTATGCTAACCCAATAAGTAGAAAATGATCCTTAAAATAAATTTTCTAAGTCTTCTTTATTTTTATGAACAAAAAGGATGGTTTGCGAAATTACTTTATTAAAAGTCAAATTTTTTTCAAACCTTAATACTTCCTACTCCCACCCGTTTGAACTTTATTGCAACATCCATTTTTTTTACCATATTCTAAAAGTTCTTAGTATCCCTTTCACTCACAAACATGGAAACCTACTAGAATTTAGGAGGCTTAGTCATCTTAAACACCCACTGACATGTTTCGAACATTTGAGGTACTTAAATATATTTAAGTGAACATACATGTGATACTAATGCTAAATCTGATAACATAATTTGTATGTCAATATGTGTATTATGCTTGAACTCGTTTAAAAATGTGCTCTTTGGATATCTCTGTACTTGGCTACCAGATTCAACTAGTATTTCCATATCCGCTGTCTGTATTATGGTGATATTATAGGCAACTAACACTTTGGTGTAAGATTCGACTTCAAGTCGTACACTGGTTTGTTCCATCTTCAAATTACTTACTTTGATAGGTCCTTCGCAAACCAGTGAACCTATGATTTGGAAAATAATCACTTGTTTGCTAGATCAAGTTTGTTTTTTCTATTGTATAAATACCTAACAAGCAGGGGATTGACGCCTATGGATTAAGAATCTTTGAGTATAATGAAAAGACAACAAGAGGAGCTTACAGTTCATTGAATTTTGGAATTTTGGAGCATTGCTTTTCAAGGGAAGAGATGGCACTTTCATATACATAGATGATTTCTAGTTGTCTATGAGTAGTTCATCAAGTAAATCACCTCAAAAACCACCACTTATACCCATATACTCCAAATCCAATTGCTATACCTTACCACATAACGAAACCCGAAACCATAACTACCATCCACATCACCATATCTACCCACATTTACCCATCCATCCACCCCTTCACACTGAAAACTACCTCCATCGGGGAACATTCATCTGCCATATTAGTTTCTCCAGCCTACAAGTGAACACTGCTATATCCTAGGAATATAAGCTAATCTGGAGTGGATACAAAGGAATAGATACGAGATTAAATTGGAAACTGGAGATCTTTACTGTTAAAGAACAACATCATTTTCATTTCATCAGTTTTTCGAAAAAGATCTTTGGTGATAAAGATTTATGGTCATCGGATTCAGCACTTTCGGATCATTAGGAGCAATTGAGGTACATCAGTGGCTCTTGATGATTAGGATCTTTGTCCATTAACCTCTATCCAACATTTGGTGTTTCTTGGTTGATTTTGCTTGTGTCCTGAGGATGAAATCACTTCGCATTGTTTTCTACATTCTATCCTTTATATCTTAGTAATTTTCGAGAAAAGTTGGTGATTTGAGTGGATGATGATGAATGGCTGAGAAGATTCAAGAGATGATGTGCATCAAAGGAAGAACCGTGGAGTCAAAGTTCAACAAATAAGTCTTACACACCTACGGACCACAAAACTTAAATACATCTCTGGAAGGAGTGTTAACTATCTTCTTCCGAAACCCGCACATGCTGATACTCTTCAAAGACCTAAGTATGGGATCTCAACCCGCACTACACTCACTCAGCAAGAATCATCTCAAAATTTTAAACACTAAAGTGTGAGATTCATTAATAAGAATCTCCACTTACATGATGGAATGATTCTCTTCTAAGTATGGATATAAGGCACTATGCACATGATCGATACGTCGAAAGCTGAACCGTTCTTCATGAAAATAGAGAAACAAGATCCGCATCATCTCCTCTCATTTACCGTTCTCAGCTTCATAATGAAAATCATTGTATGGTGAGTTCCTTAACCTTCACTCCACTTTCATGATTTTATTTCGCTTTGTTAGCTGTTAAAATACAAAGTAATCTATACTCTATCTTAAACTTATCACTAAGTGTAGGATTCCAGCCCAAATCAAACACTTCAGAAATATTTTCTATATGTTCAAACTCCAAGTGTGGGATTGTACTTGCAATACAATCTCAACTCAAGAGAACATTAGGGACAATGTTCCTTTAAGTGTGGGATAGTAGGATAGAATACCTTGGATTGGATGTTTAAGATTCTTATATCCAATGTAGCTCAACTCAAAATGTTCCTCAAAATTTTCAAACTTTTTCAAAAAATTTAACATAAATAATAAAGTATGAGTCAAATCGTCTAATTAGCTCTACAATTTTTGAGTTATAATATCTTTCAAGGAGGAAGCATTTCTAATATGAGTAAGTTATTCTGAAATATTACAGAAATTAAGGTAGAAATTTCTTAAATAAGAATTGATAATTTAAAAGGGACATGGCTAGACAGATACAACCCTATTTGCAGTGAGGTATCTTGAGCCTAATTGAAGTCATCGTTAAATGCTTCATAATTCATTTCATGTGTGTACCGATGCCAGTATCTGTGAATTAGAACTTGTTCCTGACATATGCTTCGAGACCACATTGGTGAGTACCATACGCGGTATAGGTGCAATTAGATGACTTTGACATTCCCTATGAATTAACCCACTTTTTAGCCTTCTTTTCAAGCCCAAAACCCTTCTGATACTCATTTTTAGTATCGATGATCCGCTTAGAAAACCCTGTTGAGCATAAGCCTTTCATTTCATCAAAAACCCTAATATTAAATCTACTTCCCTCAAATTCCCAAACCTTATCTTAGAATTTCTAAGGTTATGAAAAAAATCATGAAGAATCTCCTTCTTTATTATCCTACTCCTTCATGTTCACCAAAAAGTCATATCCATGGAAGAAAATCTGTGTGGCACAAAGAAAAGACTCAAAGAGGTCTAGATAGAAAGAAAATATTTCAGAAAGAAAGAAAATATATTCTTGGAAGTTCTCTGGCATAGAAAGTTTGAAGAAGAAAAAGAAAAAAAATTAGAAAAAAAGAAAAGAAAATAAAGCTAAGTGCTTCAAGGTATCAACCGTTCATAGGAAGATCCGATAGAAGACGAGTAGATATCATCTCCGTTCTACAATAAATTAATCATGATCTTAAGATGACAAAGATAAGCAACCCTTACAAGCCAAAATCACCACTTTCTATACCCCTTAACCCTCACAAACATTACAACGCTCATTAATGTCTTGGGATAATTAGCACCGTCCTCATCCTAAGTGGTGGAAATCCGATTCGCGATCTAGCCTATGAGGATGTGTGCTGCATGACTAGCTTATTGAGTGATTTTAATTGTTCTAGAATGATAGGAAACCTGATCCACTTTGAGTGAATTGAGTAACCACTTTTGTGAGATCGCCTAGTCATATATACTCCAAGATCACGAGATTTGGAAGTATGCCTGGGAAAGTCAATACTTATTTCTGGAAGGATCATCTTAACTTTCGCTATATTCTCAAAATGATTTTCTCATATGACAAAGTTGTGAAACTTTAGAAATGTTTTAACTCACCCAATCAGACCTAAAAATGTTTTTCGTTGAAAATATGTCAGTTGTTGCTTAAGGACAAGCAACGTCTAAGTGTGGGATACTTGATGTAACGTAAAAGTCATGTTTTTACGTAAATATTTCGGCACTTTTTGGACTAAACTTTTGTGAAAACATTTCAAAATAATCATTTTTTACTAAAAAATCACTAAGGTGGGAATCCGTTGAGTTCTTACGCTTTCATGTCTACAACTCAATTCATCCAATTACTACAGGGATGAACCCAATCCGGAATCCTAGAATTCCATCAGTTTTCTAGGTTTGGAAAAGTGTGGATTTTCAATCTAAATTTAGAAGCTGCAATAAAAATTGGTAAAAACGTCCAAATAACACGCAAAATGAGACAAATATAGTCACCTTAAATATTCCCTTCTTGATTATCTTATGGAAATAGATCTTAATCCATATTTTATAAATCCATAGGAAAATACAAGATCGGAGGTGAAAGAATCATAGAAAACGGGTGAAGAACGAAGAAGATAGAGTGCTTACAGTATAACCGATCGTCATCCGGAACACGCAAAAACTATCCACGTCCAAATTTGGAAAACACAGTTTCATTAGAAGCGTAACAGCAAAACGAATCCAACGGCATAAGAAACAAGCAAAACGGACTTAGAACGAAGAAGAAACGGGCAAAACAAGCAACGAACGGAGTGAGCGAGAGACAAAAACAACCCCCCCAGGTGCCATATACGACACCTTAAGGGCCGTATACGGCCCCGCTAGGGCCGTTTGGTCTATTTTTGTGCTTCATAATTGGAACCCAAGGGCCAATTGACCCCCCTTAGTGCTTGCTACCCCCCGTTTGAGCGTAAATGATTGTTTCTTGTGCTTTGTGGCTTGTACCAAGCTTCCAACTCTATAACTATAAATAGACCTCACCTCCTCACCATTTCATTCATCCCTCTCATTCACAACTTCTTTCTCTCTCTCTACAAATCTCTCTCTAGGCTTTCTTAAGTTGTTTCTCTCTCTAGGTTCTCTCTCTAGTTATTCTCTCTAGTTTCATGCTAGGGTTTTGTCGCACACCCAAATTCGTTAATTATGATTTTCAGAATGTTTTGTGGAAGCATTAGATCGAGTAAGGGCGACGACGTATACAAAGTACATGCATACATATCTGTAACACCCCCAAATATACTGTTTAGCATAAACAAGCTTTGGGGTGCTATTAATCAATAATCAAAACACACAAGGCATATAATGAACGACTCTATATGCGTCGTTTTACGAATACATTGATAATATAAAGTTTAACAATGTATAAATGTTTAAAAAATCCCAATAATTACTTTGTTTAGAGATTAATCGGATAACTTAGTTACAAAATGTAGTAATGCAAAATAATCTCCTGATGTGTATGCTGACTCGAGCTATGGGCATCCTGAGTGAAAAGGTCCTACTGCTGTTGGGTACCTAAGAACACATGCTAAAAAGGTCAACTAACGCTGGTGAGCTCACAGGTTTGCATAATAAATATGTAAGTGTGAACCACAAAATTTAATGATAACCGTTTAAAATGAATCAAATAATGTATATGTCTGCCATGAGGTCATAGTCCGCGCTTAACGTGGGTGTCAGGATCACAATACAGTGCTTGATCGTGGGTGCCTTCGGGTGAGTGTCTAATCCACAATCGTATGAACAAAAGTTAATGCGTCCGTTTAACCAGTCAGTGCTTGCTGACCCGGACGAGGATGGTCAGTCCTATATGGTACCATACACTAACATTCGCGCTACATAAAGTATTACCAGAACTATGATCGTAGAGGACTTAAAAGTGATTAGAAAACAACTCATGTAGAATATAGTGAGTTTTGTACTCGTGTTCACGTGTAAAACAGTTCGAGCATGTATTCCCACCCCGGGAGTAAAAACTGAAAAAAGTCGGGGCTATGAGACTCACCTGAGCCTGAAGAGTTGCAATGAAGCAAATGTGGTGAAGTAAAATGGGGTGTCCGAAGAATGTAACCTGCCGGGCATTTATAACGCGCAAGGTTAAATAAAATAATTAGGTATCTTAAAAGATAACCTATGCTAGTTCTTCATCCAACTAGTAATGTCCAATGATTTGATTTGATTGATAAGTTTGAGTTTTGAAAACGTGTATAGCCCGTTGGTGACTGGTTGTAATACTAATCTCATTAATATTGTTATGTTTTTTGGAGTGTTATACTTAAAAAGGATTCGCAGACTTTAGGTGATGGAGGTCCGGGGGCAGCACCCCTGGTTAGCGGGGTCCCAGGGGTGGCAACTCCTGGTGGGGTCCAAGGGGCTGGCCCCTGGTTGGGGTCGAGGTACCAAGTCAGCTCGAAAACTTTTTATTTCTACTATATTTCTTTGGTGAAAAACGAATCTGAAATTGAATTGGGTGAAATCAAGTGGTAAATATTTAGGTCTCGACATTTAATAAAAATATGTGTTTTCTTGGTTCTGTTTCATGCGACACTTATAGCGACACTTAGGGTCTATGCGACACTCAGGAAGTGTCGCATAAAATGAGAAATTCTGGGGTACTAGCGTCACTTGAGGAAGTGACGCATGAGATGCGACACTTAAGCAAGTGTCGGGTGTGAGTGTCGGGTAAAGGTGTTATGCGTCACTAGGCAAGTGACTGTACAAATCAGATTTAGGTTATAGGCATCACTTAAGCAAGTGACGCTAAAAGTGTCGGTAAGTAGTGTTAGGCGTCACTGGACAAGTGACGGATGTAAGTGTCAGGAAAAAGGGGTTTTATGCGGCACTTAGGCAAGTGACGCAAATTTAGGGTTTTATGCGACACTTAAGTGACGGACGAAGTGACGCTATACTGGTCTGCTCTATGTGACACTTATGTCTGTTCGACGGATTTTGAGCCAAAAACGAGTTTTCCGGTTTCCGTTTGGTCCGATTCTTTTACCCAACCCTTAGATGGACATTATGAGCTTAAATAAACAACTTTTAAGTAAAATAATGGAAATCTAAGAGTTTTCGGGATTTGTCGGGAATCTTACAAGTTTGCGCGAGAGGATTTCGAGAAGATGAAAATGTAGATCGGGACAAGGCGAATGCTTTTCTCCAAATGACTTCTGAAATTTGAGGTGGATTTGAGGTAATTTTTTGTGGTTTAATGGTGATGGTGGTGTGGTGATTTTTTGAGAGGAAAAGAGAGAAAGAAAGAGTAGAGAGAGAAGGAGAAAGTGAAATGACAGTGAGGGGAAGGGTGGGGGAGCCGGTTTTGGGGGGAAAGGGAAGGGGGTTTCCCCAAATTTTTAATTCCACGCGTTTGTGATCCGTGCGGTGTTCGTTTCCCCATTGTTTAAACGTTTAACCTAATTATTTGTGCGTTTAAATATATGTTTTAAGATACCGAATGTTTTATCAATATTTTGTTGAAGTATTTTACCAATTACTTAATAATTGAGTTATAAAATATATCTTAACTTTGTTTTGATTGTTTGCGCGTTTAATATTTTTAATCGGGTAGACTTTGTTCGTACGATACGAAATAGTTATGAAATATTATCAAAATAATATTTGTGATATAATTGCGTTATTAAATAATGTTATATTATTTAATAAAATTGTTCACCAACGTCCGTATTAATTGAATCGAATTACCTTCGAATTGAAACCTGCTCGATTTAACCAAATCGCGTAATTGTATATATTCAACAATATATATTATTTGATACACAAATTATCCTAACACAATACTAATTGAATGTATTACAAAAATGATTAGGACCTAATGACTAGCCTTAATTTGGGGGTGTTACAATATCGGAGCATACAATTACAACAGAACATATATATATATATATATATATATATATATATTAAGATGCCAAGAGTATTAGTTACAAATTTTTACGATTCATCAAATCGTACAAGTGTAAAAGTAGTTAAGTTGTACAAAAGTAGATTTCGTAAATATGACTAAATCAGTTTAATTATATAAAAGAAATCCATCTGTTTCAAAAATGGCATCCTAAATGCTTCGCGGGTAACCTAGAGTTCCATATGTGCAGGCGGTTCTTACGTGCAGCTGATTCCCTAAAAAATATAGTAAAAGTCAACAACGAGGTTGAGTGAATTCACAGGTTTTAAGTTTACGTGTAAAGTTTTGTAACCAAATGTGTTTGTAACATTTTGACATAACAATTTAATTAATGTTCATCAAACATGTAGTTTAGTTAGGATGTCGCCCAAAACTACAGTTTAGATTGTAGTAGGAAAGACAAATCCTATAAGTTTTTCCAAAGGTATAGTTTGAAAAGTTTGTCCAAGAAGTAGGACCTAACAATATCTGCCCAAGAAGTAGGGACTTTTCAGGTTATGTCCAAGAAGTAGGACTAGCATCCAAGACGTAGGACCCAACTGCTCAAGAAGTAGAGCCTTCACTCAAGATGTAGGATGGAACCTTGCCCAAGAAGTAGGGACTTTCTATGTGGCGAAGACGTAGGGACTTTCTTTGTGCGTGCCCAAGAAGTAGGGACTTTCTATGCGTGTGCCCAAGATGTAGGGACTTTCTGTACTTGTGCCCAAGAAGTAGGGACTTTTTAATTGTTTATGAAAATGTTGTTTCATAAAAGACAGTTTGTCGAAAGCTTGAAAAATTTTGTGAGTAGTTGTACGTATGAAATCGTTCATAGAGATGTATACATTTAGTTTCTAAGCACTCAAGTTATTAATTAAAACATGAAATCATCATTAATAATTGACAATTGGAAGTAATCAATGAGTTAGAAACCACTAAAACAATGTAAGTTATGGTAACAATAAAAGTTGTACTATGTCTTCCATCCCTGTTTAAAAGTAGTAAAGCAGTAAAAGTAGGGGCTGTGAACTTACCTGTGAGTGCTAGCATTCCTAAAGTACGAGTAATGTCCACAGTAACCTCCTAGCGCCCTAATGCGTGAGGTTATATAAAAGTAAGTAACTAATCAGTCAGTCTAAGCTAGTTGTTGAGTCCTGAGCCACTGCCAGATCTGCTCAGAAGTCAAGTCTTGTGCCACTGCTAGCACTTTACCACTGTTAGTTAGTTTTGTATTGACAGTGCCACTGTCAGTTAGAATTAGTCTAACAGTGCCACTGTTGGTATAAGTATACTTTGTATTAAGTGTTTAACCACTGTTGGTTATATACGGGTACTACCCCTGTTAGTGTATAGCTCAACCACTGTTAGTAGTCGGTTAGAGATAATTATGGAATAGATATGATTTCCATAATAGTTTGATTCTGTAAAGGACTCTATATGTTATAAATAGAGACCCTGTAGAACTCTAGAAGATACGAATTTCTAGTTATTAGCTTCAAGGTTGTAAACCCTAGCACAGTTTGTGTGTTCGTATTATTTGATAATAATATTGAAGCTTTTGATTAATATTTTGTGTTTCAAGTTTATTCTTCAAGTTATTAATAAACTATTCCGCAAGCTTATTAATAATCAATCAAAGTAATACATATTAAGATCCTTACTGGGTTCCACAAGTGGTATCAGAGCTAGATATTGCTTTGATCTTGAAGAATTCTATAAAAGATTGCAGCTTTCTCTTCAAATTTCAAGATGTCTACTGAAACAATGGAAGGAATACAGGCTACCAAGATTCCTATGCTCAAACCTGATGAGTTTGAGTTATGGCAGACAAGAATAAGGCAGTACATGCTTCTCACAGATTATATGATCTGGGAGGTGGTTATCAATGGACCTAATTATCCAAAGGGTCCAGATGGTGAAAAATTGGAAAGACCACCACCCAAAACAGATGCTGAGAGAAAAGAAAGAGCTACTGAGTGGAAAGCATTAAGTACATTACTTTTGTCTATTCCCAATGAGTATCAAAAGAAGTTTGATAAATGTGTAGATGCTAAGGTTCTCATGGAAGCTATTGTTACAAGGTTTGGAGGTAATGATAATACAAAGAAGAACAAGAGGTCTCTTCTCAAACAACAGTTTGAGAATTTTGCTGGAGTAAAGTCAGAAACCTTAACTCAAACTTTTGACAGGTTTCAGAAACTGGTGGGAGATCTTGAAAATCACAATGTTAAGATTGACAAGGATGATCTTAATAGGAAATTTTTAAGATCACTTGGTACAGAATGGAACATGTACACTGTGGGACTTAGACAAAGTACAGATCTTGATCAGAAGGAAATTGAGGATCTGTACAATGATCTAAGAAACTTTGAGCCTGAGGTTTTGGCTATGAAACAATCCATTGGTAGTTCTAATAATACTGCTTTTGTTTCTGTTGGTGATACTGGAAGTAGTAGCACATCTGGTGCTAATGATAATGTGCTAGAAGCATTCTTTGCTAGCCATATAAATTCATCATTAACTACAGAGGATTTAGAGCAGGTCACTGAAGAAGATCTTGAAGAGATGGATTTAAGATAGCAAATGGCCATGATTACCATAAGAGCAAAAAGGTTTATGCAGAGGTCTGGTAACAGAAATTTTACATTCAAAAGAGATGGTGTAGCAGGCTTTGACAAGAGCAAGGTGGAGTGTTTCAACTGTCACAAGCTGGGTCACTTTGCTAGAGAATGCAGGAACACACAGGATGGAGGATCTATGAATACTGCTAATGGAATCATGAGAAATAATTCTGGTCCTCAGAGAAGAATGGTACCTGTATAGAACACCACTTCAGACTCATTGGTAGCACAAGATGGAATGGGGGGGTTTGAATGGAGTGATCAAGAAGAGCTTGTGGTAAAGAATCAAGCATTAATGGCGGTCACAGAAGAACCAGAACCTTCAGACATTCCACATGAGGTACAAGTTAAATTATGTTCTCCTGAATGCAAGAAAATGGTTAAATTTTATAGGGATCATAATGTTGTTGTGTGCAATGAGTTAAAAGCTTTTGAGGTCAAAGGTCAACATGCAACTTTAGCTATTGAAAATCTGGAAAAACAAATTAAAGCTTTTGAAAAGAATGAATCACAATTTCACTTAGATATTAAATATCTAAATTGGGAAAAGAAAGCTTTACAAACAAAAGTTGATATGCTAAGTGCCAAGTTGGCTGAGGAAATTTCTGATAAAGAGTCAATAAAGCTGAAAGTTGATGAATTGGAAAATGCTTCCAAAGGTGTCCAAAACTTAATCAAGTCTCAAATTCATGATAAATTAAAAACTGGGTTAGGTTACAATCTTAATGCTGTTCCCCCACCTTATAATCATACTTACTTTCCATCTAAAATTGAGTTTGACTTAGGAAAACTTAAGGAAGGTGTGTCAGAAGAGATTATTAAGGTAGATCCAGTAGTTAATTGTGATGATAATATAGATTTTGATAAAGTAGACATATCTGATTGGACTGAGGAAGATGAGAATGATAGTGGTAGCTTATCTAGTGATAATTCTATGAATGATTGTAATAAGTCAATTACTGGTCTAGTTTCAGAACTTAAAAGTGATAAATTGGTAGAAGGCAAGAAGATGTTCATGGAGAAAGCTAAAATTCAACTTGAACAAGTGAATAGGGTTAACAAATCTAGAACTAATCTAGGTTATGTGTCAAATATCAAGGCTGAATGTGATAAGTGTGCAGGCAAACATAATGACAAATCTGAAAATAAAATAAACAAACCTACACCTAGAGGGAATCAGAGGAATTGGAATCAATTAGTGTCACAAAGGCTGGGTAATGGGTTTGAATGTGTGAAAAGAAAATCATGTTTTATTTGTGGTGGGTATAATCATCTTCAACTGGACTGCTAGCACAATCCTAAAAATAATAGGAACAGTGGAACAAGCCAAGTGTTGAGAAATAAGCCTAACAGAGGCAATGCTGCAGCTACTGTTAATACTGCAGCAGTGCCACTGTCAAAAGCTAATAGAGGCAATGCTGCAACCACTGTTAATACTGCAGCAGTGCCACTGTCAAAGGCTAACAGAGGCAAGACAAGGACAGGGAAGGATTTGACTACTGTCAGGCATGGTACCTCTGCTGGTGTTAAACATTTAAAAAAAATGTTTATACCAAGTAAAGCTACCACTGCTAGGGTAATAAACACAAACTTAAAAGTGATCACTGTCAGACCATTAACCACTGTCAGGTCTAAAACAGATTGTTTTTGGAAATATAAGAATGCATATACATCAAAAGTGTCCAAAATCAATGAAGCATTGAGATCAATCACTTTTAAGAGGGTTGATGTAAAAAATGCTAAAGGGAAACCCAAAGCCAGATTGGTTTGGGTTCCCAAGAGAAACTAATTATTTCTCTTTTGATATGTGCAGAGCAAACCAAGTTTATGGCATATTGATTCAGGATGCTCAAGGCACATGACTGGAGATAGGGAGAAACTGCAGGATTTTAAAGCATTTAATGGAGGAGATGTGGCTTTTGGCAGTAACCCTAAAGGAGGAAAAATCACAGGTAAAGGTAAGGTAAAAAGCAGTAAGCTCACTTTCAATGATGTTTATTATGTTGAGCAATTGAGATACAATTTGCTTAGTGTGAGTCAAATCACAGATAAGCAAAATCCTGTTTATTTCACTGACACAGAATACATTATACTTTCTGAAAAACTCAAAATACCTGAAGACAAAATTTTAATGAGAGTTCCAAGAAAGAACAATGTATACTGTAGTGATCTAAACAAGATGAAATCTCAAAATGTCAACTGTTTTATATCTAAAGATACTGTTTCTGAATCTGACTTATGGCATAGGAGGATGTGTCACTTGAATTACAAGACCATGAATAAACTTGTTAAGGATAGGCTAGTGAGAGGCTTACCTGAAAAGTTATTTGAATGTAGTGACCATTGTGTAGCTTGTCTCAAAGGCAAGCAACACAAGACTTCTTATAAGTCCAAGCTTGTTAATACCAATATCACTCCCTTACACCTGTTACATTTGGACTTATTTGGCCCTACCAATGTAGCTAGTCAAGGGAAGAAATCTTACTGCTTGGTGATAACTGATGACTACTCTAGGATGAGTTGGGTATTCTTTCTTAGGACAAAGGATGAGACAAGTGAAACACTTAGATCTTTCATAACTAGGATTGAAAATTCAACTAATCAGAAGGTTAAGATCATCAGATGTGATAATGGGACAGAATTTAAGAATTGTGAGATGAATAAGTTCTGTGAAGAGAAAGGTATAGAAAGACAGTTTAGTGCACCTAGGACTCTACAACAAAATGGAGTAGCTGAAAGGAGGAATAGGACACTAATTGAAGCTGCTAGAAGCATGCTAGCAGATGCTAAACTTCCAATGTCTTTCTGGGCAGAGGCAGTTAGCACTGCTTGTTATGTTTTGAATAGGATTTTGATAGTCAAACCTCATAACAAGACACCCTATGAGTTATTCTTTAAGAGAAAACCTTTGGTTAGCTTTTTAAAACCATTTGGATGTCCTTGTACTGTCTTAAATACCAAGGATCACCTAGGTAAGTTTCAAAGTAAGGTAGATGAGGCTGTCTTTGTTGGGTACTCTATTCAAAGCAAGGCTTATAGAGTATTTAATAAAAGGACTAGAATCATAGAGGAGACCATGAATGTGACTTTTAATGAACATACACCAAATGTAGAAGGAACAGGTCCAGAAGTGTTGTTTGATATTGATGCACTAACCCATGCTTTTAGATATCCAGATTTGTCTACTAGTGCAGGTACTAGTGCAGGTGATGGTGCAGATGAATAGAGCAACATCATTCAACCTACAAAGAATGACTTGGAGTATGTATTATTTCCAATTTGGACTCCAGATCCACCAGCAGTTTTTCAACAGGATCAAACAGAAACTGAAGGATCAACTCCTGCAACAACTGGTTCAGATGCAAAGGATGATTCATATAAAGAACAGAGATCACCAAAGGACTTTGAACAACATTCACCGTTTCAAGTCTTGGAAAGGAATTCTTTGTCAGATTCTGACACAACGCCACAGTCTGCAAAAGAAAGAGAGGAAAGAGATTCTTTTTCTGAATCAGAAATGGATAATCTTCTGGGTCATAATTTGGAAAGGGAATTGCTTGATACATCTACATCTAAATATCTGGTTCATAAAGATCATTCCTTGGATCTGGTCATTGGTGATATTAGTTCACCTGTTTTGACAAGACAGCAGTCAAAGATAAGAGAGGAAGATTTACATACTTCATTATATGTTTGTTTTCTGTCTCAGATGGAACCAAAGAAAGCAGTGGAAGCTCTCAAGGATCACAGCTGGATTGAAGCTATGCAAGTAGAATTGCTGCAATTCAAGCTGCAAGATGTATGGGATTTGGTTGATTTACCAAAAGGAAAGAGAGCTATAGGCACCAAGTGGATATTTAAGAATAAGAGAGATGAAAGAGGGATAGTTATCAAGAATAAAGCCAGGTTGGTAGCACAAGGGTATACACAGGAAGAAGGCATTGATTATGATGATGTTTTTGCTCCAGTTGCTAGGATAGAAGCTATTAGATTATTTTTAGCTTATGCATCTTATCAGGGTTTCAAGGTTTATCAAATGGATGTGAAGAGTGCTTTTCTTCATGGTTTGATTGATGATGAGGTGTATGTGTGCCAACCTTCAGGGTTTGAAGATCCATCATATCCAGATAGAGTATGCAGATTGAAGAAAGCTTTGTATGGTTTACATCAAGCACCAAGAGCTTGGTATGACACTCTATCTGAGTATCTTCTCAAGAATGGATTCAAGAGAGGTACTATTGACAAGACTTTGTTTATCAAGACAATTCAGAAAGATATTTTGCTGGTACAGGTGTATGTCGATGATATTATATTTGGATCTACAAGTGATCCACTGTGTAAAGATTTTGAGGTGCTAATGCATAAGAAGTTTAAGATGAGTTCAATGGGAGAACTCACCTTCTTTTTAGGGCTGCAGGTTAAGCAGAAGCCAGATGGAATCTTCATTAACCAAGGGAAGTATGTTAAAGATATCTTGACTAAATTTGGTTATCAAGATGTAAAGATAGCTAGCACTCCCATGGAGACACATAAACATCTTAATTCTGATCCTGAGGGGGAGGAAGTAGATGTGCACTTATACAGGTCAATGATTGGTTCTTTGATGTATTTAACTTCATCTAGACCTGATATTATGTTTGCAGTGTGTCTTTGTGCTAGGTACCAGACCAATCCAAAGCAGTCACACATGTATGCTGTGAAAAGAATATTTAGATACTTGAAAGGTCAACCAGATTTGGGAATTTGGTATGCTAAAGGATCAGATTTTGAGCTCAAAGCTTTCACAGATAGTGACTATGGTGGTGAAAACATGGATAGAAAATCAACTAGTGGTGGATGTCAATTTCTTGGAAATAGGCTAGTGTCATGGCAATGCAAGAAGCAGACCACAGTTTCCACATCTACAGCAGAAGCAGAGTATGTTGCAGCATCCAGTTGTTGTGCACAAGTGCTCTGGATTCAGAATCAAATGATGGACTATGGTTTGACTTTCATGAACACTCCTATTTACATTGATAATACTTCTGCTATTAGTATCATACAAAATCCTGTTAAGCATTCAAAAACCAAACACATTGAAATCAGATATCATTTTATAAGAGATTGTTATGATAAAAGATTGATTCATATTTTCAAAATTCATACTGATAATCAACTTGCAGATCTTTTTACCAAAGCATTTGATGTAGGAAGATTTACATTTTTGATATCTAACATTGGTATGATAAATCTCACTTAGTGTTTTGGTCAGGATTAGATACTAACAGAGGTGAATTATATTGTGACAGGGTCAAGTGGTACCACTGTTAGCTTCATCATGATAACAGTTGGTTCCACTGTTAGTTTACCTATGCCACTGTCAATGTATTTTCAACCTCTGCTGTGTATTTTTGTAATTTAACCCCTGCTGGTTGTTATTAGTTTAATATTGCAGGATTAAGCCACTGTCAAGAGACATTAGGAGAGCTGGAATCTAATGTTTTTCTTTCTTGTGATAAAAAAAAAAAAATGTGAAGTATTTGCCTCTGCTAGTTCTAGTATACCCCTGCTAGTACTAGTACCTCTGTTGGTGTTATTGTGTGGTATTAATATTTGAATTTGATCAAGTGAAGTAACCCCTGTTGGGCTTATGTGTTAGTTGTGCCCCTGTTGGCACATAACTAACAGTGCCACTGTTAGTTACTTTTACTAGGGCTTGGCGCTGTCAACATATAAATATCTAAACACTTCACTTTTTCAATTACGCTTTCAAATCTCTCACAACTCTCTACAAATCGCTCTTGTTTGTGTTTTCTTAGTTGGCAATCAATCGTCTTTCTTTCATCAATTTTACAAATGGCATCGTCATCTTCATCTGATACTGATCATTCTATTCTGAGTGTTCATTCTGAACACAACATGAGGGCTTTCTTGAATAAAGAAATCGCAGATGAATATTTTCACCCAATTATTGATTTCTTGAGTAACTGTCCAGTTACATATGCCCTTACTGTTGCTCCAAGATTGATCAGATCACACATTCAAGAATTCTGGAAGAATGCTAAGGAAGGAACTGTTAATGGCATTCCTCATATTCATTCTACTGTCAAGGGGAATAGAGTGATGATAACTGAGATTGTTCTTAGGGAACTTCTGCAGTTTGATGATGAAGGAGGAGTCCTGGAATTGTCCAGAGGAGATCTATTTCAAGGAATACATGCTATGGGTTATGAAGGTACTAGAAAGACAAGATCAGAATACACATTCTTGAAGTCATGGTTCTGTCCTCAATGGAAGTTCTATATTCATACTTTCCTGGTATGTTTATCTCAGAAGAGGACTAGTTTTAATGAATTTAGTTCTACTATTGCATATCCTATAATCTGCTTGGCACAGGGTCTTAAATTTAATATGTCTAGGTTCATCTTAGATAATATGATTAAAAATGTAAAGGGTGATACATTTATTATGTACCCTAGGTTTGTTCAACTTTTGTTGAATAAACAGCTGCCAAATCTGTCAGCAGATAAAAGTGTAATAGTTAGCTCTACTCTATCTTTGAAAACTATTAGAGCCATGTATCAATACCAAAACACTTTTTCCAAGAAGGAAACTGCATTGTTTTCTACAATGTTAGTTGCTCCTTCTGCCACTGGTGGTGTATTACCAACACCACTTGGACCAAATGATGACAGGACAACAACACAAGTTGTTTCTGAACACACATCAGGAGGTGGCACAAAAAGAAAACAAGGGAACCAACAACCTACCCACAACAAAGCCAAGAAATTCAAGAAATCTAAACAGGCTGTGGAGATTCCTGTTTCTTCACAGTCTTAGTCACAGGAACATTCACAACAGGTGAACATACTTGATGAAAATGTTCATTCTGGAAGGGCTGCCACTACTGTTTCTAGCCCACTGGCAGGAAAGGACAGTGGTAACATCAATCAGACCCAACCAGAGGCAACTTCTAATGCTGAACCTACGGGTAATGAAGCAGGTGAAGGTCCCAGTACCATGAATCTAGGGGCATCTGAGCAAGTGCCAGATGCAGTCAATGATTCTTCTAGGAGGTCACACTCTAATGTTGATGAGACTAGTAATATAACTGAGGAATTGACGATTGATGATTTGGCACATGATGTCATTTTGATATGGGACAAATTTGTGAAGGAAAGAGAGTTGAGAAGAGAGCAACAAATCAAGTTGGCTGCTCAGGATGAGTTACTTCAAAGCCAGCAGCAGGAGATTGATGATTTAAGAGCTAGATTGGCTGTGGTAGAAGATGTTGTTACACAAGTCTTACAACCTGCTGCAGCTTTACAGAAATCTTCAGGCAAGGGGGAGAAAAATGATGAAAATCAGGAGAAAGATAATATGCCTGAAGATAAGAAAGATGATAATGATGGTACTGATGGGAATGATGATGGAGGTGCAGGTGGTATTAGTGAAAATGTTGAGGATGAGTTGAATGTATCAGATTATGTGATTAATGAGGGCATGAATGATGAAGAAATTGATAGGAGTATGGTGATATATGAGGGTGAACATGTACAAACAGGTCAGGATGAGGCAGATAATAGTGCACAAAGAGGTCCAGCTTTAAATGTTTTCCCAATAAACAAGGGATTACCTTTTGAGGCTGTGGCTAATTTGTATTTTTGGGATGTTATGGGAGAACATGTTGATATGGGAAAGAGAGTAAGTTTTAGTGATAGGATGATGGTTGATAGATCTGAAGTTGAAAAGAAGATGAAAGTGACAACCTATAATAGAAAGAAATCAATTCCAGTGAGAAAGACTTCTGTCAAGAAAAATCTTGTGTCATCTCAATCACTAACCACTGTTAGCAGTTTGGTTTCTACCACTGTTGAGGTATCTACCTCTGTTAGTACTTCAGTAGCAACCACTGCTATATTGCCTACCCCTGTTATCACAGAATCAACCACTGTCATCACAACACCATCAACCACTGTCACCAGAACAATTTTACCCCCTGTTATGATTAAAGAAACTTCTTCACCACTCAAACCTAAGTCTGATCTTCCAAAGATTGATTCTAAAGACAAAGGTAAGGGAAAATTGAAAGAAGAGAGAAAGGTAAAGAAGGTTGTAGAACCTCAGATTGATTTGGATGAGGCTAGGAGAGCTCAGGAGGAGCATGATGAGAGAATGCTAAGGATGGCTGTTGAGTCTAAGAGGCTGGAGGGTCCTGATGTTGATGTTGTGTTAGAAGATATGAGTGTGGTAACTTTATCTCAAAAGGCTGCAAAGATGTTGAATGATATGGCTGCAAGTGGTAAAGGGTTATCTGCACAACAGATTCATGATATGATCAACAAGAAGGATGGTCAGGATGATTTGAGCCCAGGGTTTGCCAAGTTAAAACAAGCTAATGAAGAAAGGGATAGAAAGAAAAGACAAGCAGAGCTTGAAAAGAAAAGAAATAAACCACCAACTGCTGCTCAAAGAAAAAAGGACTTAATCAGTATTCTTGGTGGAAGGTATGCACCAAGAAGTATTCTGGAAGGATGGGAATTGGATAGGTTGGAAAAAGCTTATGCCAGACATCAGAATTAAGGTATGGTGGATTTTGAAAAGAAGCTCATGCAAGATAAATTTATTGAGAAAAAGTTATCTGAGGATAGGAAAAAGATTGCAGAGCAGGTCAGAATAAAGGAACAGAATAGAATTGAAAAGGAAGAGCAAGAGAAAGCAGAAGCAGAAGAAAGAGAATTAAAAAGACTTTCTGATATCAATCTAAAGATTAGATGGGATGGAGTTCTTGCTTGTGATAATGTGGTTCCTGATCTGGAGAAAGATGCAGCAGAGTTAAGAAAATATATCACAGAGATGAAGGATAGCAAAGAAAATATTCATATTAATCATAATAGATCATCAAGGATAGTGGAATGGGAAGGACAGAGATCAAAAATTGCTGATGTTGTTAAAGAACAGATCAAGATTGTCAAAGAGGGTGGGAATGTGCAATATCTGACATCTGTAGCTGATGTGATCAAAAATGTGAATAGGTTAGACATTCTGGATCTGTATGAGCTTAATAGTCAAAGAAACAGGCAAGCTTCTATGGTGATTATGGAAAGAGATTTGAGTAGATGTTTGAATATGCTGTTTGAGCCTGAGCCATTCACTAATTTGTTTTTAAACTGCATTGAACATGTGCATACTTGGAGACATTTTGTTAGAGCTGGAATACATATGATTATGTTCAGAGATGGAGTCACAATCTTCATGCTTGATGAAAGACAATATGTCTTGGGGACTCAGATTCTGAGAAATGTGCTTACATCTAAGTTAAGAACTACTGTGGTTTCAGAAGGGGCTTTCAATGCTTTATACATGGTGTTTAATCAGTTTCATAAGAGAATGGAGTTGGAAAGGTTAAGAGAGGAGGAGAAAAGGAGAAGACAGAATCAAAATTCTAAGGATGAGAAGAAAGATGAAGAAACTTGAATCATTACTGAGAATTATCAAGTTTAGGGGGAGATTGTTGAGTCCTGAGCCACTGCCAGATCTGCTCAGAAGTCTAGTCTTGTGCCACTGCTAGCACTTTACCACTGTTAGTTAGTTTTGTATTGACAATGCCACTGTCAGTTAGAATTAGTCTAACAGTGCCACTGTTGGTATAAGTATACTTTGTATTAAGTGTTTAACCACTGTTGGTTATATACGGGTACTACCCCTGTTAGTGTATAGCTCAACCACTGTTAGTAGTCGGTTAGAGATAATTATGGAATAGATATGATTTCCATAATAGTTTGATTCTGTAAAGGACTCTATATGTTATAAATAGAGACCCTGTAGAACTCTAGAAGATACGAATTTCTAGTTATTAGCTTCAAGGTTGTAAACCCTAGCACAGTTTGTGTGTTCGTATTATTTGATAATAATATTGAAGCTTTTGATTAATATTCTGTGTTTCAAGTTTATTCTTCAAGTTATTAATAAACTATTCCGCAAGCTTATTAATAATCAATCAAAGTAATACATATTAAGATCCTTACTGGGTTCAACACTAGTTGTCCATTGGTGATGGTTTATCATAATAATCACATGTACTTATAAAAGTATTTCCAGTCTGTTTGTTATTCATATCTGAGTGTAAAAATATCGTACAGGGGTCCGGGGGCAGCACCCTGGTAGCGGGGTCCAAGGGGTAGAGCCCCTTGCTGGGGTCGAGCTGTCAGGTCAGTTTGGAAAATTTTTATTCCTGCTTATGTTGCTTTAACAAAAACGCATTCGAAACTCAAATTTGAGTTATTTTGTGTTACAATTCAAAGTGTCAAAAAGTTGACCAAGGTTAACTGCGAATTGAGTTTTGAGTTCGCTGCAAACTGAGTTTCAATTCGCATCGCAACTCACGTCGTAGTTGTGTTCAGTTCGCAAGTCTCAATTCGCGAGTCTCGACCCGTAGCTCGGTTTACTTAGCAGGTTAGATCGGTTCGCATGTTTAAGTTCGCTTCGCAGAGCCCTATCTGTTCGGATAAAGCTGCGAACTGAGATAAATATCAGTTCGCAAAACGGCGTTGTTCAGTGATTTTTGAGTGGATTTCGAGTTTAAAACATTTTTGACCGATTTCTTGGGTATAATCTTGTTGTGTAGACTTAATAACATGATAATAAACATAAATCAAGTATTTTGAAGGTCAAATTCGGATTTTGTTACCAAATGTCGATTTCGAGCCGAAACGAGACGGGATGATGAAGATTCTTGGTGTTGGAGATGATGATGATGATTTCGATGGTGGTGGTGACATCTGTCCGGTGGTGGTGGTGACCGATTTCTAGAGAGAAGTGAGAGAGTGTGGTTGTATGTGTATGTTTTGGTAGAGAGAGATGAGATGAAAAATGAAGGGGAAATGAGGAAAGGATGGGAATAAAGAGGGTTGGGTCTTGGGTTCGCGGGTCTGGCTTCGCGGGTCTGGGCTGACCCGTTCGAGGTTTGGCTCTTGGACTCGTTCCTCGAGTTTAAGTTGCGTCTCACGGTTTTTTAAATGTTATTTTGCGTTTTTTGTTTAAGTGAAAACTTTTTTTATGTATTTTATCAAAATACTAAATATTAAGTTATAAAATTTTAACTCGTGCTTATTTCGTTTGTCGGGCACATTTCACGAGTTTCTAGTCGTGTAAGGTTACGTTTTAACAAAATGCACATTGTGTAATATATTTTCGTAATATATTAAGGTAAAAATGTTTGTTTGAATATATTCACATTATTTAGAAAAATTGTCACCATAGTCCATTGTAGGTGCCCTAATCTCTGATCTATCGGATCGTCATAATCAACCAAACGTGCGGAATCCGTTTGGTTAGCGATTATTGAACGAATAAACAAACACACGATTTCTATAACGTTTTCTTTGTATTCACAATTGAGTATAAACGTTACAAGCTTTTTCTCCTCTCTCTCTCTCTCACACATAAAAACGCCTCACACTCTATCTCTAATGACCAACCCTAAAACTGAAACATAACTCTCTATTTATAGGTTGTCCAAACCCTATAGCGACACTAGCCAAGTGTCGCTATATGCGACACTTGCTTAGTGTCGCATAAACACTTATTTTGTGTATATATTCTATTTCACTATTCATTTACAAACTTGCATATATACACTAAACACTATACATATGCAGACTAATTGACTTTAACGATGACAAACGTTTGACCAACTGACTGACACACAAAATGCACCAACAAACTCCCCCATGTCAGCAGCTTGGTCTAATAAGTCTTCAATTAGTCTTCATCAACAAACTCTTTCATATCTTCAACAATCAGAAACTCTTTCATGTCTTTAACAATAAGAATCTCCCCCATTGAGATAGCATGGTCTTCAAAGAAATCTTAATGTCCAAATTCATGTGACTGACACAAATTCATCATACAATAAGATCTTCAAACTAGGTGACCATCTCTCAATCATCAGCAGCTTCTCCGATAGAATTTATCTTCACAATCTTTGGAGAATAACCAACATCCTTTACATCTATTTGACTTAAACATGATATGTGATATTGAAGAAAATAATATAGAAATAAAATCTTTTTGTATTTTCTTTATAAAGGAAAAGTAAAGAACAAAGATTAAAATAAATTTTGGGATAGGATTGTTTTAGGTCTGCTTAGAGATCATATCAGGCCAACATGCAATTACTAGGAAATAGTAAGTGTTATCTCGATTATCAGTATATTTGTCCACTTTAAATTTACTTAGCATACTTAAAGCACCTTTTATAAAAATTATTTCAAGACGATTACTGGTATTATTTACCCACTTAAACATGTTACATCCGGGTCTGTGAGTTAACCTTTTATTGTTAGTATGAATATTTCTCCATGGTCCCCACCTATGACATACCCCTGTAACCCAGACATGAGCATAGCTTCCTAATCCAGAGAGAGTATAAGAATATCATTTTTAAGAATGAAGTCAGCGGTGACAGGTCTGTACAAACGTACAACAAAGCGACATAACTTATGATTCAGGTGTAAGCAAAACCAGACTTGGTCAAACCATTTTGGTGACCTTGTTAGGTATCTTATGATTTAAGACTTTTTCAAGTTCATTGACTTGCGTTTGCTTAACTTTTAAGCATATACTAATTGAGACCAGGTCTGTACTTACGTACAACAGAGGAAACAATTAGTATAGACCCCAAATGATTTCAAATAAACTTTAGGTATAGAAATATGTCATGCTATGTTAAGGAATTAAGACATTTAGTCGCATATCATATGGTGTTTACCACAAGATCATAGACACGTATTAGAATTACTTCTTAAGAACCCAGAAACCGGTGTGTATCATGTCTACCAGTACATCATATGATGAAGCTAATATTTATAAAAGCTATTTTAAAATATGCCAGATAAACCTACTGACACATCTAACATAAACCTTAAAATTTCCCGTTTTATGCATGTCATCTGATGTACAATCATTTCCCATGTTGTTTACAGACACAATCCAATAACTTTTTGAGGAATAAGAATCTTGTTGTTCACATTTCTGATCAAAATAATCAGAATTTTAATTACTCCCCATGAACAGCAAATTCTTTTCAAAAAATGCAATTCAAAGGTACTCCCCTTAAACATAAACATTAAACATATTTTTGTAATTTTTGCTTTAAGATATTTCGCAACATTGCATTTCTTTGATACTAAAAAGTACAAAGAATGGTTGTTGCAATAATGATAAAATTTAAAAGAAAAGTATCAAAATCATATATCAAGTCAAATCAAATGCCTTGTAGCATTTTTACCACCACGAAACTTCAGAAATTTCAGAAATCATCATAACATTTTTTCAACAATATCCACATTCATGCAGTCACTAAAAATATTACTGTACAAGAAACTGACTGCATCACCACAAACAATAAAATATTAGTACTTATGGGACACCCAAGCCTTGATAGACTTGGGTTGTACATGATCATCTATAATCATCACATCAATGAGTTTATGATATTTTAAGAACTCAGAAGATTGCATTGATGCGTTGTTTGTGGATTTGGGTTTCCAAACCTGTTTAGGGTCAGATGATTTGTTTTGAACAATGTTGTGTTGTTGAACTTGAGGTCTACTAGGCACAACTTTGTTTACTCTTGACATAGGTTTTGGAGAGTTTGATGCACAACTAGATACAGGCGTATACGAACGACGCCTTGAAAAAGGTTTTGAAAAAGAATTCCTGAAAGAGGAAGTTCTTGGCATCCCTCTACCAAACCTATCTAGGGATGATAACCTACAATCCCTAATAATATGGCCCTGTTGACCACAACGATAACAAAAATGTCTCTCAACATAAGATCGATTCCAATGGGTTCCCTCAAATCGTTTCGATGGAGGACAATACACAGAAGGTCTATTAGCAGGAACATTTGTTGAACATGCACTCTTAGGTGTACATGTTGAAGTAGATGTTCCCGAGGTTGAGTTAGTAGATTTTGAATCCCTTTTATCATTTTTAACTTTGAAAGATTCATTATCAACTTTACCTTTGCCTTTGCATTTAAAACAGTCAGGTTTGACAACTATTTTCTCAACCTTAATGGTAGATTCTTCTGGTATATCTTCTACCTCAACAATCTCCTCAGTATGAACTGGAGACTTACTTTCAGCCTTAACAAACTGAGGCAAAGGATACTCTGGCCTTTTGGTTTTCTCCTTTGTCAGTTTGTTTTGCTTGGCTTCTTTGGCCTTGATTCCATAGAGTTTTGTATAATCAACAGAGATCTCCTCATGGCCTTCTTTAACAAGCGGAGGAAAATATTCAGCATGAGAAGGTGGAGGTACTTGGTTATAACCAAGACCTTCCTTCTTTTTGCCACTTGTCCCTTGCTTGCTAACGATCTCATTAAAGACTAGAGTTGCGGACGTTGAACCTAAGATTTTGCTTTTATGATTATCAAACTCATTTTTCAAATCAGATAATTCTTTAGTCAACAATTCAATTTCAGTAAGATAACTCTTAATTGCATCTTGTTGGCTAAATACCTTTGCTTTAAAAGTTTGAGTATCTAATTTGTGAGCCTCAAGATGTTGTACATAAAGTTTTTCATTATCTAGCAAAAACTTATTAGATTCAGTAAGTTTAACTATCTTATCCCGCAAATCTAAATTGTCTTTCTGATAGACCTCAAGGGATTCAGTCAATTTAATACACGAAACACAATTAAAAGGCTCAATAAGTTCATTTTGTACCTCGGGTGTGATGTGAGCTATCATTGGAGTATGTTGATCCTCTTCTTTAGTTACCACTATTTTCTTTTGACCATAAGCCTCTATAAGAGCGTCCCATAACTCTGTAGAAGTTGCTTGATTTTCAAATTTACTTATCACAACTTCTGGTAAACACATAGTAATCATCTCATATGCTCTATTGTTATTGTCAAGCTCTTCCCGTTCCTTGACGGACATTTGTGCTCTTGACTTAAGCACCCCATTGAGTTTTGGTTGCTCATATCGATCAATCGCGTTAAACCAGTTCCATAACTTTGGATCTTTGTGTTCAATGAAATTGCATAGCTTAATCTTCCAATTCGCAAAATCACAATAGAACAAAGATGTAGAAGGAGGCATTTTCGTACCGAAAGCCATTTCTGAATGTTCCCTCCAAAATTGAATTCGAAAATTTCGTAAACTTTCCGAGTATAGCGAAACTTTTCCGACACTAAAATTAAGTTATATTAAGCTTAAAAACAAAATTTGAAATTACAAAATTTTTCGCGTTTTTTCCGCCAAAATTTCGTCCGAAAACGTCAAAAAATGACCGGGTAAAATAAAACTTTTTCCAAGCTAAAATTGAACACTTTTAAGCCTATGGAAAAATTTTGAAAACACAATTTTTTTTTTTTTTTTTTTTTTCCGAATCTAGAGCGACACTAGGTAAGTGTCGCTAAAAATCACAAGTGACGCTATGAAGTGACGCACTAAAGTGACTCACGGAAGTGACGCTCGAAGTAAGTGTCGCTATCAAGTGACGCAACGAGTGACACTAGAGGGTAAGTGACGCACTGGTAAGTGACGCACTAAGTGTCGGCAAGTGACGCACTAAGTGACGCACTTGAGTGTCGGCAAAACCCTAGTTGGAACTTACCAAGTGACGCACTTGAGTGACGCTCGAAGTGACGCTCGAAGTAAGTGTCGCTATCAAGTGACGCAGCGAGTGACGCAAAAACGGCTGTGAACCCCAAAAAACCCTAAAAAACGAAAATTTTGAAACCCTAACGAATGTTGACGAACAGCAGACGATTTAGCACCAAAAATTAACCCAAAAATCAATATAATCAACACAAATAACCTAGAACCTGATTATAATCGATTAATACCTTCGCAAATCAACCGAAAACGTTCAAAACATGATCCGAAACCGTTGAATCCTTGATTCACGGCTCTGATACCAATTGTAGGTGCCCTAATCTCTGATCTATCGGATCGTCTTAATCAACCAAACGTGCGGAATCCGTTTGGTTAGCGATTATTGAACGAATAAACAAACACACGATTTCTATAACGTTTTCTTAGAATTCACAATTGATTATAAACGTTACAAGCTTTTTCTCCTCTCTCTCTCTCACACACAAAAACGCCTCACACTCTATCTCTAATGACCAACCCTAAAACTGAAACATAACTCTCTATTTATAGGCTGTCAAACCCTATAGCGACACTAGCCAAGTGTCGCTATATGCGACACTTGCTTAGTGTCGCATAAACACTTATTTTGTGTATATATTCTATTTCACTATTCATTTACAAACTTGCATATACACACTAAACACTATACATACGCAGACTAATTGACTTTAACGATGACAAACGTTTGACCAACTGACTGACACACAAAATACACCAACATCCATATTTTTGTCGGGTTCGTTCTGAATGTTTTGTAACTATACTAATTACGAAATATGTGATACTAAGCATATTAAATAGTTGGGCTTTGCTAGACTTACCTCTAAAATTTGTTGTGAATTCATTTAAATAGGGAATTAGCTCTAAGTATGCACGTGTTTAAAGTACGTAATCACGTTTAAATTTGCGGGGTGTCACAGGTTTTAAACCCTTGGACTAGTGAGATGATTAGGGAGGGAAACCTTTTCTTTTCTTTTACATTAATTATGTAGTTAATTAGTAGAGGCTAGCTTATGTAATGCTTTGATATTATACGAAGAAATACAAGTGTTATTCTGCTCGCAATTAATATCGGTATTTTCTATCCTTTCTATTAATAATTTGTCATACTGTTCTTGTTTGATGTATGTGATTTAGTAATGTTATAAATACTTATTGGTATCTTTGTGAGTAGTTGCTTGTATGTTTGCCATGATTTAGATTGTAGTGGTGATGTTACTTTAAATATACGATTGAAAACTCGATGTACTATTTAACTATACATTTATGATTTTAAACTAAACTATCACCTTTCCTCCAATAAACGTTGTTATAACTTTTATGAAAAAGGAGTGATGAGCCATTGATCAGAAGGTAATTACCTATCTATGTTTTTCAAAATAAACATGGTCTGATTCTGAAGCTGTGGAAATACTGTATAACCTATCGTATAGTACACCGTTAATTAATCAAGGATTTATTGTGATTAAATTATGAAGTGAATGGGTTGTTTAGCTATCATAGATGGTTTTACTGTAATACGAGCTTAGATATATTGAGTTCAGATAGCCGTAAAGTATGTAATCTAGGATAAAGCCCTAAAATGTCCGAGTATCCGGTATAGCATTGGAACCGCTAGTTGGTGAAGTACAAACACGTGGAAGCTAAGGAAAGGCCGTAGACTGAATACTGTATTACATCATGGTATAATCTGTGATCCAGGAAATACCATAAATCAGGTGATGACACTATATAGCGCTGAAAACACTTTATGTAGAGTACAAATACGTAGAAGCAGTGGGAAACTTATAGGTTGAAGACTGTTTCATAGCTAAATAACACTGAACTCTATCATAACCATTAATGTATATGTTAACAGTCATCATCTATCTTAAATCTTAAATGCCTTGCCCAACTTCAAGATCTTGTATCTGTTAAAGAAAGGTCAATGGATAAATTGCGGACTGTCACCCTATTCATGCACCCCATCTGGAGGGTTACTTGGTCTTGTTAAGAAACGGTGAGGAGGGTTTCAAGACAGTCCGGTCTGATTAGAATCTTGATAGCCTAGTACACAGTGACATACTTATCGGATCAGTAGGGTGCTATTGTTTACACTACAAGATATCTACGGGAAAGCAAGACACAAATCTTTAAAAGAGATTTTCAAACTAACACATCATCCCATCTATCCTAATTTATAGTCAACCACGTCTCCGTTATCCTTTAGTGTTATATATGCTAGTCTCCCTTACTGTAAAATACTTTAAAGCATAACTGGTGGTGTATGGCTAAAATTTTGTGCCAATCTTCGAGTACCAGGTGCTACGGTGCTGAAGCCCATCGTGCGGGCCCCCACTGGGGGCCCACTATGCCAAAAGCAAGAGAAACCCCATCCCTCTCTTTCCTTTTTTCGCCCCCATGTCAGTTTTATGCTTTATTAGTTTAGTAGATTAAATCAGATAAAAACCCAAAAACAAACACCTTCCGGTAATCAAAACCCTAACTTAATTATTGACTTATCAGAACTAGCTCTGTTTCAATTCTACCATCGTGAGGAATGACCCTGGATTATCCTTACCGCTTACTTGTATCAGGTATTCATACCAGTTCCAGTAGGTAGTACGGAGGATTAGACTCCCCTAACTATTATAAATTTTAAAACTACCACCGTCGTCCGTCGGTAGCTGGTTTCACGACCGGAGTAAAATCCGACCGACCGCTAACGGCACGACAACTATCATTTCCCAGTTTTTAGCAGACAAAAACTTGAACATTTTTCAAACTATATTATTTTTGTAATTTTAATGTAGGCGATTCACCTTAGGTTACAAGCAAATGAATGCCATATGCCCCCACATTTTTTTTTGTTTCTTTTTTTTAATACATAAGAGAAAAACTACTAGCTTTTACAAATACCCTTGGAAGACTAATCACTCTGGATTTCTCATTCCGTTTAGTTGAACCAACGTCTCAAATCGAGCCCTGTCGAATGCCTTGGTGTATAGGTCTGCTAAGTTATCCACAGATGGAACCTTAGCTAACCGTATAAATTTCTTCTCAGCACAGTCTCTAATAAAGTGATGTCGAATATCAATGTGCTTAGTCTTAATGTTGTTCATCAGATTGTTTGTTATCGACATTTTTTATTCATTGTCAATCATCATAGGAGTGTTGGTTATGTTCAACCCATAAACTCTCAGTTATTGTTGAATCCATAACACATGAGAGCAACAGCTGCCAGCTGCAACGTACTCAGCTTCACACGTGGAAATGGCTACTAAGGTTCGCTTCTTGCACTGCCAAGACACAAGTCTTCCTCCTAAAAATTGACAACCACTGGTTGTAGACTTCCTATCCTGATAGCATCCTCCATAATTAGAATCCGTGTAGGCAACGAAATCCAAGTCTCCTTTAATTGGATACCAAAGTCCCAACTTTGGCTTCCCTTTGAGGTAACGAAAAATTCATTTAACAGCTTGCATATGAGACTCTTTAGGAGTAGCCTGATATCGTGCGCAGATACACACAGCAAACATTCTATCCAGCCTTGATGGTGTATGAAACATTAGTGATCAAATCATGGCCCTATAAAGATTAGGATTCACATCTTTATCACTGATGTATCTGGACCAAGTCCATGATTTTCTGGTATATGAGTATGATAAATTCATGTTTCATCCATCTTGAAACGTTCTAAAAGCTCGACTGTGTATTTTGATTGATGAATGAAGAATCCATCTTCTTTTGGGTCAACTTGTAACCCTAAGAAGAAGTTCAACTCTCCCATAGCAGACATCTCAAACATGCTCTTCATGACTTGTTCAAATTCACTGCACATCTTCTCATATAAAGACCCAAAGATGATGTCATCAACATATACTTGAACAAGTAGAAAATCTTTCTTCTTCCAATTTATGAATAGTATACTATCAATAGCTCCTCTTGTAAAACCATTCTCTAGTAGATGTGTTGATAGTGTTTCATACCTTGCCCTAGGTGGTTGATGTAATCCATACAAGCCTTATCTAAACAATATACTCTATCTGTATATTTTTGATCGATAAACCCTAGGGGTTGAGAAACATACACCATTCTTTGACTTTGCTATACAAAAAGGCACTCTTAACATCCAACTGATAAACCTTCATTTCTTTGAATGATGTGAATGCTAAGAATATCCTGATTGCTTCAAGCAATCAAGCCTAACCACTGGTGCAAACACTTCATTGTAGTCAATCCTTTCTTGTTGATTAAACCCTTGAACAACTAAAAGGGCTTTATTGTGAGTCACGATTCCCCGATCGTATCTCTTGCACTTATATAACCATCTTGTTCCGATTGGATATTCACCAGCGGGTAAATCAACCAATTTCCGAAGTTGTAGCTTAGAGAACTGAGTTAAATCCTCTTTTATTGCTTCTATCCACGAATTATCTTTCAGAGCTATTTGAACATTCTTAGGCTCGACTTGTGAGATAAAGCATGAATAAAGACATTAATTTGTAATCCCAGTCTCTTTCATTGCAACATACAAGTTGGAGTACTCAGATGTACTAGCTCTAGTTTTAACCGGAGCATTTGGGTCACCAATAATATTCTCAACTGGATGATTTTTACTTGTTCGAGTTGACATAATCGGTTCAATTGGAATATCATCATCTAGATTAGTGCCAATTTCCTCTAATGGTGGTATATCCTCATCAGTAGTAGAGATCCTTAACTGTCTCAAAGGAGTAAGGATATCATCCACTATCCTTTGCATAGCAATAGATGGTTCATTTTGCTCTTGAGGTATTTCCACTGAAGGTTGCTTTGAGGCACTAGTAGATGCTCCCGAAGAATCAGTAGTTCTGCTTTTTGAAATTGGAACATTCAATGTTTGAGAGAGGCCAATATCCTCATCTACGTACAATAAATGTTCAGCAATTCCCGAATCAGCCGCATAGTCAATAAGAGGGACATTGAATGATTTGAACCGATTTGCATAATCAAACTACCAATGTAGTCCCTTATGAGTGTCTAGTGTGTATGTTGTGACCTTAATGTTATAAACAGTTTCCACATAACCTGTGACTTTATTGAAGACACGCTTGTTTGGTGAATTTGGCACATATCCTAGGAAGTATCCTTCATCAGCCTTCTCACCAAACTTAGGTTGAGTACATGTCTTCAATAGAGTACATGACACTCCAACAGTATCGAATCCCTTCAAGATAGGCTTCTTATTGTTCAAAAGTTCATAACAAGTCTTGTTAAGCCTTTTAACCGTGAGAACCCTATTTAGAACACGTGTGAGTGCCCCTAGTCGTGGATCTAGATGATTGATGACTATGATTATAAGGCGGAATCAAACAATCACACAGATAACTATTAATCACAAACCGAAAACAAGTAAACAAATCAAATATGATGTTGTATTGATAAACGTAACCGATCAGATTGTTTACAATGTTGCAATTTCGACAAATGGTGCTAGGGTTTCGTCAACCCTAGCCAAGAACCAGTAGGTTTGTATTTATACTAAACTAAAATCGGCAGAGATGCGTCACTTGGCCAGTGTCGCATGTGGCCGCCTTCATGCGTCACTTACCTAAGTGTCGCTATGCGTCACTTAGGCAAGTGTCACCTAAACAAAAACTTAAGTGTCGCTAGGTATAAAATCTATATTTCTATTAAACAACTAATCGACACTTTACAACTCGATAGACCAACTGACAGACAAACTGATATGCATCAACAAACTCCCCCGTGTCTTCAGCTTGGTCTTCAAAAATCTTCAAAGTCTTTTATCAAACCCAACCCGCAGGAAACTTCCCATCTGCGTGTATTCCATAAGTAACACAAACTTCAACAACCTTCTGAAATTGTCTTGCAAGCTTCTTGTTGAATTCGTTGTTCTCATTTACCCGAATCCTATTATCGAAGAGTTTTCTCAAATCTTTTTCATGAAGGTTTATCAAAATCATGGGATCAAAAACACGAAATGCAATCTTTTTCAAATTCCAAATACCCCCAAATTCTACCTGCGGCTCTGAATCAGGAACGAATACTATCACTGCTTCACCAGTATGTGGATCAAGTTCCCAATAAACAAATCTTCGTAGAAAATTATAAGGAACCTGCTCCAGAGGTATTTCGGTCAGACAGTTAGCCGGTGGATAATGAACTTTAACCATAGGGCGACCTGTCGTGGGATCCAGCTTCTTCTTGTATGTATACTTTGTTCCCAGTGTCGGTTTCAACTTATTGTATCTTTTAGTTCTAACTTCTTGACGCAATGTCCTCTGAATGTAATTAGCATAATCATCATTTACAGGATTAATCAAGTTTAAGTAAGCTAACCTGTTGATCTCCCCCTTTGGTAGTGTACTCAATTGATTGAATCTCAGTTTGAAATATTGAATACCATCCATTCTCTTAATCATAATCATCTTTTGACGAACTTTCCAACTCTTGATCAAGCTGGTGTAATCTCCACGAACCTTGTAAGTTTTGCAAGTCACAGGCACTGGTTTTGCAGATCTACCTTGAGGCCACCATTGCTTATTCCTTTCTGTTCTTTCTTCAGCAGTTTGACTTTCAGATGCCTCTTGAGTTGGCTGTACTGATGCAGAATCCTGAGCAGGCGCTGCATGAGTTGAACTAGATTCACCATGAGAAGTTTTAGCAGGACCCTCATCATCACTCGAATCTGTCTCAATAACAGGTGCATCATTGTAATGCTCATCTGAGCCTAAATGTTCGTCGTCAACCGACACATCATCATCCATGTCGAATACATACCCTTGTTCAGTCTCCGAACCAATGTCATTGACCATCCTCTGAATATATGATAAATCAACAAACGAATAGTCAACAGCTATCGGTCTCGGCTGGCCCGGAATGTCATCAACAGAAAAATAATCCAAACAGACATTTTCATTGATTGTTGA